>JARVGW010000278.1:12395399-12410415 GCA_031762495.1 Anablepsoides rubrolineatus | reverse complement strand
AATATATTTAAATTAAACAAAAAGTGTATTTAATGTAAATATATTTTTATTAAGTGTACCTGAAATATATTTTAAAAAAATATATCTGAAGTATGCTTTGAGAAATATACTTTTTTTACATTTTGAATATAATACTAAAAAGTATATTCTATTCTTAATATATTAAAAGTATATTTCTTTAAAATGCAGTATATTTAAAATATACTTTAGTATATTTATTTTTCGCTTGGGTAGTCATAGAATGAAGGTCATGGAGAAAGAGGCAAAAGTCTTCATCCAGGCTAGCAAAATAAGCGTGAAATCATTTGTTTGTCGTTTTCTTCAACTGTACAATGTTTGTGTTACTATAGATCAATGTGCATTGATCCCAGATAAACTGTGTATTTGCTGATGCTGTTGAATTCACAAGTCCTTTAGGTTTCGAGTAAATTCTCAACCTTGCAATGGTTTGGCTAGACCAGGGGTGTCCAATCCTGGTGGGCCACTTTCCAGTGTGTTTTACTTGTTTAGCTGCTCCAACACACCTGATTCCGTGATTAAGTTACCTCTTCAACTTCTGCAGAAGCCTGTTAATCACCCATTCATTCAAACCAGGTAAGTCGAAGCAGAACTTTTGCCCACCAAGCCATTTGTTTTTGTCCCACTAGCTGTTGCCCTGGTATCTAGTCTGTGGTCTTCTTTCATATTGTGTAGAAACACTCTATTTCCACTTACAATCAATACATTCATTGGCTCAATGACTATATAAGGGGCAGTGGAGATTTCACTCACGGTGCTTCATTTATCTTTCAATTATATTACGATTAATCATGAAATACAAGAGATATTTAAATTAAATTTAAGTACACATGTTTGCACACATTTTAAGATCACAAATCATATTTTATAAAATGTTTAATGAGTCTTTGCTGCCCGAGCGTATGTCAAACTTTCTCCAAGTGCACAGGACAAAAACAAACCAAAAACATTGTGGGCCTAACCCTCTGATAGATTTTTATTTTAGCCCTCTTGTGGAAAAAGATTGGGCATCCCTGTTCTAAAACATGCAGAAAACCTTTGCCATGCTCTGACTGATGTCAAAGTTGAAGAGGTATTGTTAGACAGAAAATCACTTCAAAGATGTCTGGACAAAAAGCTTAATGTGGCTGATTTTATGATCAAAGTCTGCAGACAAGTGGTCAGTTTGCTCACGTTAGAAAAGGCTTTACATGTCATCCAGCAAAACTTGAAACAAACTGTTTTTTGTGTGTTGCTAATGAAAACTGATAGGTGTTTGATGTGAAATGAGATAAAAAGAAAAATTATGTCACATTCCCTTAAACAGCGATAACCACAGAAGATCTACGGATAAAAAACACAAAAGGTTTTACTAAAAAAATGTCAGAAGTAAAAAAAAGAGGACCACACATTAAAACTGGAATGTGAAAATACAGAGGAGGATGTGTCGTCGTTTACAGGAACTTCAGCCAGATATCTGCAAAAGATTTTTCCTTTAATCTTAGAAGAAGAAAAAAACAACAAAAAGTAATTGGAGTGTGACGTTATGTAAGAAGCCACAAAGCAGTCTGTCAGCTGGGTCTTATTCCACTCAGACCTTTAAAAAAATCCTATTTTCAATGTGTTTCAGGTTAATATTTACTTTATATTTGGAAAAAAAAAAAAAAATCAGTCTGATCTGCAGATCTGTGGGCGCAGTTTTGTGGGTTTTAGAAAACTTCCAGAAACAAAGTTGTTGTAATAAACAGCTGCAGAAATAAATGTAAAAACCAGCTGCAACGCAATAAAGATCTGAAAGAATGTGAACTTTTGTTTCATGCTGACCACGAAAATAAACTTTAGAGACCGATTACAACTTTAGGGCGCAAAGAGTTTGTCTTTTCTGGTGGTTAGTATAGTTTTATTTTGACACAAACATGCAGTATATTCCATTTTCATTCAATGTGAAGTATTTACTGCAGTGAAGCAGATCATAATCTGCCTTACTTCTTCTATTTTCCATGCACTCCCTTCAAGAAAGATGGAACTTAATCCTTTTTTTTTTCTCGGTAATGTTTGCCTTTAAGCTGTTAAAAAACAAGGGGCTCATCTTTAATACACTCAAATTACCTTCCAAGATATTTTGGCAGCAAATTGTATCTTGAGTAATCAGGGGCTCAAAACATTCTAAGCTCTAGTCTTCATTTTGTATTAACCCTGTTTTTCATTTTACTTCTGCATTTTCTGTTAATTTGAAAAAAGGTTAATCCAAAAATGCAGAATGGAAAGACAGTTCTTTTCGCCAAAACCATATTTTATACAGACAAAAAGAAATCCTGCTGAACTCCACTCAGGTTCAAAGCAAAAACTAAATGTCTTACTTTAAAACAACACATACCTGAAACCCCTTAAGTTGTTTTTAACCCATTAAGATCAGGGACTTATAAAATGAACTTTTATATGGTCTTAAAGTGATAAATAATATCTTACCTGTTATAGACTTTTGACCAGTCTCAGTTTGGATAAATTGAGATTATTTTCAACCAGACTGATGAGCTAATAGCTAGTCACAGCAAAGTCAAGACCAGAGTGGAGTTCAGATTATTTTACTTGCCATTTGTGCTTGAAACTAACCATAAAATGCTTATAAATCAAGTCATGTAAAATCAACAACAATGGGAAAGTTTCATAAATCACAAAAAATAAAAAGCATTAAGATTGGACCAGTCCTGTGTTTGTCTGTGTTTCTTTTCTGTCCCCCTAAACCCAGCAGGTCGAGGCAGATGGCCTCCTGTCCTGAGCCTGGTTCTGTTGGAGGTTTCTTCCTGTTAAGGGGGAGTTTTTCCTCTCCGCTGCTGCCGGTGTGCAGTCTGCTAGCTTCTTTAGATTCATTGTTTTTTGTGTACAGTACCCTGAGTCAACATCTGTTGCGATTTGGCGCTATATAAATAAACTGAATTGAATTGAAGGTTGACGTTTTAAAAAGCAGTAATTCAGTCTAGTCTTGATATTAGCTTGTCAGCTTGGTCAAACGAAAACTATTTCTCCAAACGGAGGCAGTTCAAAAATGTAAGTACAGCAGGTAAGATAGTAGCATTTTCTAACCTTTCCACTGAACCCCACTTCAAAAGATCTGAAAGGTTTAGTGGGTTAGGAACCATTGTGTTTACATTACTGCTGTGCTGAATGTGGGCAGGCGGGCAACATGGAAACCTGGAAGGCCTGAGGTGAAACAGTGATGCACAAGAACACAATATGATCTTCTATACTTCTGCACAGCGCTGCAAGAGGGTCATATTTTACTACAGAGATAACACCTTACTAAGAGTAAAGCCTGCAAAACAGCATCCAGGAAGGAGTTTCCAAAATGTCTTGAAAACGTTTGCAAATGTTCTGAGTTTTCTCGCAGGGACTCACTTTAGGGTCACAAGAGGCTAAGACTAATAAAACCAAACTGATTTTATTATATTTTTTTAATTGTGTCTCCAACTGGTTGCCAACAATTAAAGCTCAGTCAGATGTAAGTATAAAAGTAACAAGAAAAAGAAAGAGTGGCTGAGTTTATGAATGGAGAGGGGAAAAAAAAAGATCTCACTAAAGCATGGAGCAGCAAGACAACGATGATTAACTATTTAATTTTTTATTGGTAATTTCTCTTTATATCCAGTAATAATAAGCAGATAATACAGTGTACAGATCCAGAATTGCACCTGACAGAATATGACCTGGAAAAGGCAGCACAGTTAACAAAATGTAACAAAATACAAAGAAAAACTAATCAGGTGCATAATTTGAAATCCTAATAAGACAAAAGCAACATAACAGAGTGATAAAATGATGAAAAACTTCTCTGACATACAGATCATTGATTACATACAGCACCTCTAGTGACCAGCCATTGTGGATTTTAGGAGCATATTCTAATAAAAAGTGCGTTTAGATACAACTGAAAATTTTTCAACACTGATTTCTTTGGCTTGGAGTAAAACGCTAACTCTCATTGATAATAAACATTAAGATGTTGCTGACAATAAAAGGCACAATCTGTAACTAAACAAAAACAAAAGATGTAAAAAGGCATGAATTAAAAGCAGCAACTTTACACCAAAAGCTAATACTTTTAGGTATAAAACATAAAAATTGTTGATGATTTTATTAATCATAATAAAACTTCAATAACAAAAGCATGACAGATCATGTTTTTAAGAAAAAAACTGTATTTTTAAAGAAGCTTCTAAAATTTCTGCATTTACTCGTGAAATTCTGATTTGTGAATCTTTTGAGACTGAAAACAGATGACCTGACTGAGGTAGTAATACTTCAGTAATAATAATAAAAAGTGAAACTATTTGGGATTTAAGTAATACTGCAACTGAACTTTCGCTTCTTCTTCGTGTGAAAAGCTAAGATTTGGCCTTTTCTAAAGAAAATATCAGATTAGTTTGGTTTCCCTTGTGAGCATCTTGGCTGAAAAGGTGCAGCGTTGAACGGGTCATTCAGAGGTTTTCCCACTACGGTCCAAGAACGCAGAGGCCCCACGGCCACCGAGCCTACAGCCGCCTGCTGACCGACCCTGGAGACCACCCGGTGCACCGCCATCATGGGCTGGAGCAGAGGGGTCTCTGGGTGCAGAGGAGCGGGCCTGAATATGTGAGTGTCAGAGGGGGCAGCTTTGTTGGTTTCCTGCCTTCTTCCAAACGGCGCCTGGAGGAAAACATCAGCCGTCTCAGCAGGTTTCTGAGACGCAGCACCGGAGAAACCGCTGAGTGCCACTCTGCTGTTGTTTCCTGGGGGGTTAAAAGGAGCCAGCTGGAAAACATCATATGGGACTGAACTATGTGGAGGCGGGAACTGGGAATTGTAGTTAGCGGGGATGAGATGACGAGCGGAGCAGGGAGTTTGCGAAGGGTGGTGCCGAGTGGCCCATTCATCGGACAGCAACACGTGTTTATTATTAACAACACATGCGGCGACACTCTGCTGGATCCGATGCTTCGCTTTCTCCTTGCTGAAAAGTTCAAGAGCTGCAGTCCGAGCGGCTTGGAGTTTGTTATTGTTGAGCTCCCTCTGCAGGGCTGTGTGGAAAAAACAAAAATGAAAGTAGAATGAGACACAGTAATGTACAGTACAGAGCTGATTATATAAACATATATTTGCATAAACAAAGTGTTTTAAACTAAACTGAACACACAAATATCCTGAAGTGGCAGAGCTGCACCTTCATGCAATGAACATAAAAAAGAAGGGATGAATGATGTGAACTTTGTGAGCTAAAAGTATCAGAAGGTGGGATTTTGTCACTTGAATCGGACAGAGAACTCATCAGTCTCATCTGTGGAGTCCTTCTGGTTCTTGGGAACCATCAATCAACCCCCGAGACCTCAAATGAGAGCAGAACAAAAAGGTGATCGACTGTAATCTGCCATCTCTGTGGACCTGTACTCCTCCAGGACTCTGAGGCATGCAGGAAAGATTGCAGCTGACCCTTCCACCCTGCTCATCCTCTTTTTATTTCTATTTGTGTGCTTGAATGTGTGTGGATGGGTTTTTCCCAAAAAAGCAGCCTCGTGGGGACCAAAGTGCATTGTGGGGACCCCATGGGTCCAAATGCAAATTACGAGTGGTTAGGTATAGGACCATGGTTTAGGTTAGTTTTACAGTCAGGTAAGTATCTGTGTGAGGTTAATTTTAGGGTAAATGGTCAGGGTTAGGCTTTAAAGTATATATACAGATTGGCTGCTCCTAACCTAACTCTTCTGTGGCTGATATCATAAAGGTCTGCAGTGCAGATCTAAAATTACTACACCTGCACATTGCAAATTGCAAAAGTCCTATATTGTAGTATGTTATATCCTCCTGAGACCCTGTGTCCTCCTAAGAGGACATTGAGATAGAAAAAAATGCACATGCTAACAAAGCTCAGGTCTCAGGAGGATATTGTATTATGGTACTGTTTTACTGTCATGTTATGGTACTGTATTTTATGTTGCACCTTGGGCCGAGGAGGAACGTAGTCTCGTTTCACTCTGTACTCTGTATATAGATGAAATGACAATAAAAGCTTCTTGAATCTTGAATAAAAAGTAGGATTAAATTAAAAAGCAGAATTCTTTGAAGCTCGCCACCTTGCATGCCAAAGTTTTAAACAAAGATCTCATGCATGTTAGTGCTTCAAGTATAAGGAGGAGATGATGCTCAGCTACTACCACACTGACTACATCGCCCAGAATGCCGTGTGGTTCTTGACTAGAGTTCAGTGAAATTATCAAAATTCTAGACAACTTTCTACTGATATTGATCAGGTGTCTATCACGATACATATTATTAATTTATTGCCCAGCCCTACACCAAAGTGTAGCTGAATATCTGTAAAATAAACAGTTATAATCATGTTTGTGTTTGCTAAGGTTGATTAGCTGTAAGGTAAATATTTTGGATGTACATTCAGTGATTACTTTCTGAGGTTTTCATTTAATGAGCACATAGAATCGACATGAGTAATGATAAACATCACAGTGAATAAAAGTAGATTAGTAATGAACTTATCACATCCAAGCCAAAGTGACACATCAAAAAGACAAATGGAGACATTTATATCATAAAGTTGATGTTTGATCTTACCTGAGTAGCCATGCAGTACCGTCCGAGCAGAATACTAGTTATCATTTACATATTTTAATCTCTCTTTAAATCTTTTGTTATGTATCATTTCTCGTCATGTGTTTGCTCAAAATAAAGACAAATGAGTGACAGCAGAAACAAATCCGATTTAGTTAAAAACATCTTTTTGTTTGTTTCTACAACACCTGTTTTCTGTTGGTGTCCAATCTGTTCTGCAGACGGACTCTTGCTACAGAAGAATGCTGCAGATGTGGTTTGGATTTTTTCTCTATTGCTTCTCTTCCAGCATTAACGGTGCATTTGCAGAAGTGCAATTTTATCATGACGTGCAATAAACAGCTCGCACATCCCAAAATGTGGCTTTTGAACTGTTTGATCATAAAAGAATAGATTGTTCTTTTCCTCTTTAGCCAGGAGGACAAGGTGTTTGTGATTTTCTAAAAAAAAAAACCAACTAAACAATAAACCTTTTCATCTTTCAACCAGTTGATTTTTAATGAAGTCAGGCGGTTACTTAAATGTTCAAAATTCCTCCAAAATCTAACTTATTTAACTTAGCTTATTTTAATTTAACTTATTTACTTAATTTAACTTATTTTAATGGGGAAAACAAATTTAAAGTTCAAAATATTTTAAAAACAACATTTTACATTTTGGCAGGAGCCAAATCTGAAACTCCTCATTAATGTATCAGAGTTGCACCTCAGGGTGTTTTTAGAGAAAACTCACAAATCAGAACTCAACATGTTGACATTCACATTTGCACTTTATTTGCCATCCCTTTAATAATTCTTAAGTAATCTCACAAAAATAGGATAACACTGTAATCACAGCTCTGACGCAGGTATGGGCCATAATGACACGAGCATCTCAAAAACACTTCATAGTATCACATCATTGACAGCTTTTCTTTTTGGCAAGAAAACAGAACAAAGATAAACGGGGCTTCTGGTTTCACATCAGTTGTTTGTCTAACTCAGCTTTAGTGATTACAACAGCACACTAATGTTTGCAGGGAAGAAGCTCGGGAGTTGCATAGGTTCAAACAGTTACTGCGAATGACTGCGCTGTTCAGAGGAAGGCTCATAAACAGGAGGAACAGGATCCTTCTGTTAGGCATGCAGCGACTGCAGCGAATACAACAAACAGGCTTGGAAAATGGCTTCTCATGTCAAGTTCTTATTTAGACAAGAACCCTATTCAAATTCAGAATTTAGGCTCTTTTTTGTTACTGAAAATTGGCTCAGTTTGTGGGGCAGATTGGTAGAAACATTATGATGTGTATTAAATATTATCAACATGATGAAATACATTTAAATACATCACAAAGTGCTTTCAATGCTTTTGGCACTGTTCTGGATGTTCTGGACTTTCAAGGAATAGTTCTAATTCTCTAAAGTGGAGTTGGTGAAAAGGTTGTAAACAGTTATTATCTTACCTGTTGTACAACATCAGCTTGGAGAAAAAAAGCTCAATTCTGACCATATTAATAAGCTAATGGCTTGTCAGGGTGGGACCCACACCAAAGTAGATTGTGGACGTCACAAAACAACACAGACCTCAGAATGTTTGAAAGCTATTCATTTTCAGCACAAATATATAATTATCTTGACACACACACACAGAGGTGTAGAAAGTACTTGAAAAAAATAAGTAAAAAATACCTTAACAGAAATATTTTTTTACATTACAAAATAAAAGTAAAAGCTACAAAGAAAAAAAAACTTAAATAAAATTACAAATCCACAAAAAAACTAACTACTATAACAAAGTAAATATACACCTCTGTTGCACCAGTAGTGCTACAACTAGCTGCTGCTGCCATTGTTGCTCCTAAAATTTTATGTAACCAAGTAAAGAATTATAAAATAATGAACTCTGAACTTCTATTAGGACAATTCACTTTGGTCTTGGTCCTGCTCAGACTAGCTGATAGCTCATCTATCTGGTCAGGATTAAACCTTTATTACTGCAAAAAGAGGTTGTTTGAAAAGCTAAAACAGGTAAGATATTTATTGCTCACAACCTTTCCAACAAAACCCTACCAGGAAAGATCTGTTGAACTGTTTTAAGATTTGTTTCACTTCTCCAACGTTGAAATTAGCCACTCAAATGCTAACTATAATCAAATGGATATTGCACGTAGGTAGTTAAAACAGTCAGCCAACACCCTATGAGCTTTCAGTGCTTTGTTAGTATTTAAATAAAAAGCTAAAATCCATTACTTTAAGATACTATCTCCGTTAAATAATAGATCTCACTCTGAAATGTTTTGTGTGCTTTTTCAAGTCCTGTTTTGAAAAGAACAATATGGATAAACGTGGATGAGATTAGCCTATCGTCGTCGGTTATGATACCTTTCTTCAAAACATCTACTGCTGTTCTAACCTTCGGTAGTGTTTATAACGCACAGAGCCCCTCACACATTAAATACCAGACAAATCTGTAAACCGTAAGAATAAACATAGATGTTTAGAGGATAGAGACAGGAGAGCAGTAGGTCAGGTCTGACCACCTGAGAGAATTTAGGAGGCGATGAGGGGGAATCTGTGCTTTCAGAGATTTAATGACAAACTGACCATTTCCAGATTTTTATGCAAACAACACCACAAGTGGACAACTGAAAACCACACTCAACGACTCAGACGCCACACACACACACGCTTTTCATAAACACGGTATACCAACTCACAGAAACATTCAACAACACGTCCATGCTCTTTGATATGAATCCTGTCATCACTTGAACGGTATCCTTAAAAAGCACAAATTCGATTTAAACCGGACAGAAGTGATAAACTCCCCCCTTTACTAAAAGACTAATCTGAATAAAAATATAATCCTTCATCAGTCCATGTAAACAAACATTAACATCACTTTTCTTTTTCACAAGGGCTGGAATAAGACACGGGGTTACACCTAATCTTCCAGGTTAGACTAGAATTAGCATCTATACATTATTATGTACCGACAGTGAATGAGTAAATATAACCAAGAAAAAAAAAACTAAAGGATAAAATCTTAGCACACAACTCCGCACAGAGGAATGACAAATTTATATATATTCTTCAATATTATTGAACAATTATGATGTTAAGAATCATAGATAGATTTTTAATATAGACTAATATTTATTTCTTACATTCATTCTCTAACACTCTATTCATATTAACATGTATTAACAGGAAAACAATGTCATATATATATATATATATATATATATATATATATATATATATATATATATATGACATACATCAAATTCACAAGTAAAGCAATATGTCTTCCACAAGTAAAGCTTCATGACAAAGACTTCATATCTGGATCGGAGGCTGCAGGAGTTGTTGCAGATAATTATTTACATCAGGAATAAACAAATAGGAGGAATGTTGGAGGAAATAAATGTGTTAATGTGTGGAAAATATTAGTTTCATGGGATTTTTGTTACCCTCCCCAATAAGTGGCTTGAAGAGTCATGAGTGTTTTGTCTATACATAAATGCTACTGTTCTTCTGCTGTTTCCCCATTGCTGTAAATTTATCTGATTATTTTCATGATTTTATGAGTTTCTACTGATATGGCACGCTGCTGTCAACTCACCTGAAAGACCCTGATTTTATTTTTTCAGCTTGTTTTGATTCAAATAAAGCACCAGCAGATGACAACAGGCTAAAAAGAAATGTTTTGTTTTTGTCAGTAATCTTTTTTTACAATGTATGGCTGGATTGCATCGTTGTTTTGCAGCTACTACCCATTTCGCTTCTCTGACAACTTTATGGCACTTCAGCATCGCGTGTAATGGCTGTTCTGCTTCCAGATTGTGACTCACCTTGTTGTTTTTCTATTTTTTTTTTCTAAGTCTATAGCAGCTTTAGTTCAGTAAAGATATTTTTTGTCCTACAGCTCTGATAAGGGTAACTTCTATGCCTCTGTGCAAAACAAGCTAAATGATTTAAGCTTTAAAGACAGTTTTGCTATGTTAACACAAACAAATCTCATTTTAATGAATAGTCATTTATTACTTTTTTTCCCTTAAAATGTGCAAATAATTTTGGGGAGTGGAATTTAAAAAAAGGGCAAACGACAACAATTTCACTTGTGCACGATTACTACGACCATTTAAAACTATGTCTATTATACATTACAACGATGTTCTTTTCTTGTTTGCTGTTAGACATGAAGCAATACTTTTTAAATTGATAAGATTTGTCTCCTGATTGACAAAAAAATCTCTGCAGAATAGATGGCGAGTGAGTTTGTCAGTTTTTCCTCAATGGGAACGTACATGATGCACGGAGGCTACAACAAAGAGAGCGAGGATGAGATGAGAGGTGAAGACAAGGCAGATAATGTTATGGACGAGGTGGAAAGCAGGGATGAAGAGGCGCTGAAAGGTGATGGACGCCTATCTAATGAAGATGACAGTCAAAGAGGGGGGGGGGGGGGTGCAGGAAGTTAAGCTATGACAACAGTGTTGATTGCTGTTATGTTATGCCAGACTATTATCCAGTGTTACAGCTTCTACGGGGGGGAAGAGAGGAGGGGCCGTCTACAAGTCGATGAGCTGGTCCACCAGCAGCAGGGAGCGAGCCAAGCTGGGCAGGCTGGATTCAGAGCCGCCACTGTTACTGCGCGAGTGGCCACCTGAAACTGGCCGGGGGAAAAAAAAAAAAAAAAAAAAGACACAAGGGGAGAGGTGGGAGGGCAGGTGGACGAGACGAGAATAGACAAACAGAGGAGAGGAGGAGCAGAGGAGTCACAACAAGCAAACAAAGCAGGCAGAGAAGGGGGGAAAAAGGGTTGAGAAAGAAAGATTTTACCCATTTGATGCTACAGCCTTTCAAGCACAATGAATTTACAGTTTTACATTTCTAAAACGAGCTATTCGATTTATGTTCTGGAAAATAAGACAGCTGTTTTTAACCCACCTTTGGGGAGATTTAAAGACCCTACCTTGGGAATTTTTGCGCCCAGTGACAGGAATAGGATCAAACTCGTCTTCTGTGGCTGCTTCAGCGCTCGTCTGTTGGACCTCAAAGTCTGAGATCAGGAGAGACGAGTCTGCAGAGGATCAAAGGTTTGATTAAAGTTAGACTACGGCAGCTGAGAGAGAGAGAGAGAGAATCAGTTTCTTTATTTGTCATTCCTACATTGATGCTTCTACATATTTGTTGACAAAGTCACAAACAAAATCATTTATTTCCTCGAGGTGATGCAAAACCCCTCAGAAACTCTTCCTGCACGTCTGCGACTCGAGGTTAACGGTAATTACTTCAATTCAAGCTGCAAGCACGATCAGGCAGTGATTTTAAATTTGGCAGAGTCAGCAGCCATCAGATGTTTGTGGTTCACCAGCAAAGGACTGATCACTAAACAACAGCTGCGCAGGTTTTAGTTGTCCAGATGAATCCAGTCAGTGCAGAAACACTCAGCTATTTTTAAACACTTTAATCAATAAGAGACCATTTAAGCAAGATCATTTTTAAAACCTTCTAAAGTTAGGATGAACAGTAGATAACGAGGACTGAAATGCCTCTGATGAGTTCCAGTGGGTGAAGTATTTATGTTTCTTCACTTGTCCGTGATTTTCACTTCAGCCGAATCAAAGCTGTTCGATCGTCGGGTTTTCTAAAGATGACGAGTGTCAATCTGATACTCAGAGTCTGTGAAGGATGACCTTGTTCCTCTCAAGTAAACCTCTTAGCTCAAAACAACAGTAATGAATTGAGATGTCAATGTCAATTCATTACACATCAAAAAACAAACTGATTTTTATGTGAAGCGATTTGTAATGTGACACAGCTGTAAGAACAAGTTCACAGATTTGTAACGATTTCCTGTTGTCCTGAGGAAAATCAAAACCAAAGACTAAAGAAATATATTTTATTTTTAATGTTTTCTTTTTATTTGGCAGATATATCTTTGAAATATTTAGTCAGAATCCTGCGTTAGTTTGATGCTGCTGTTTAAACATTTACAGAGAAGCCAGTGTTTTGTCAGACTGAGCAGATGGTTCCATGAAGCCAAACAACTGCTATCTGAGCAAATATTTGCATTTTGAATCAGGTTCTCTGTATGCCTATCTCTTATAGATTTTACTAACAATAAAATACCTCTTTTGCTGTACTTTAATATGAAGACTAGTGACTGAACTGTATTGCTAAGGAAACTAATGACAGATATTTCTCTTTTCATTTTCTCAGATTACAAGCACAGAGACAGGATTTCTTCTAGGGGTGTATCAAAAAAATCGACTCACATCAGAATCGTGATTCTCATTTACAAAGATTCAGAATCTACTTAAAATGTCCCAAAATCAAAAAAAAAAAAAATTATAATTATAATAAAACTAATCCAGTGGCTGTCAGCCTCCATTTAACAAGTACATGGGACGTCCTGACGTCACCATGAAGCTGGTTCTGGAACATATGCATGCGCAGAAAGCACCAAAACAAAGAGAAAACTACAAAATCGGTGGAAAGAGAGAATTTCTCTGGCACCATCTTCATTGAAGGCAAAGATTTGGACTCATTTTGGTTTTTACTGAATGAGTGAGTTTGACATGAGCTTTACTGTGAGGTTTGCAAAATGAAGATGAAGCACTCTGGGAACGCAACAAATTGATCATATTATCAGTTTTGAATGAAAAATCGATTATGAATTGAATCGTGGCCCCAAAAATCAGGATCGAGTCGAATCGTGTGATAGTACAAGTTAAATTTAAGACTTTTTAAGACTTCTGTAATACCACTTGAAATTAAATTTAAGACCAAATTCACAATAAACAAAAATGGAAAAAAAAAATCCAGTTAGCAACAATTTTACTCAAATGTTTAACATAAAACAACGAGCTGCAAAAGGCAAACAGTAAAATATTTAAAAAGATAAATGTTTCCTATTATTTTAATATTTGAGTTGGAATCACAACTATCCTACTTACAATAAGTTAACATTTTTAAGACCTATGAAAAATTGATTTAAGACATTGTAAGGCCAATTAAGGCCTTATTTTTGGATTAATTAATTTAATTACTTTTTATGGATCTTCTCAAAATGTACATTTTAATGCTTTGGTTCTGGTTGTCTTTACCTTTTTTTTAACCTAGAAGTTTGTTGCTTGTTTTTGTTTTGATTTGCTTTTCTTTCCTTTTGTAGTGATCAGAACCAGGACTGAGTCCTCAATCTGCAGACACTGAAAACCAGACACAGCCACAGCTGAGCCAAAAAAACAAACAAACAAAAAAAAATCACAGAATAACAGGAGGATATGCTTCTTCCTTTTGGGGAAAAAATTGTTTCTAAAAGATTCTCTGCAGAGCAGCTGCTCAAACATATCTGTGTTTCACTGTAAAATTCTTCCAGCTTACCTCCTTTAGGCTGCACAGAGTCTCCAGACAACAAGCTAAACTCATCCAGAGCAGAGGTGGCGGAGGTGGGCGCAGACGAGATGGAGGAGGTGGCGCTGCCCGCCGCCGCAGGAGGAGGTGGACTGGAGATCAGAGAGCAGCTCAGGAGAGAATCGTCTGCAGTCAGGGGGTCTGGGGCGGGTCAGGAGAAAATCAAATGTTAGACAAAAAGAGTAATCAGTTTCAGTTTTTCTCTCAAAATGTCTAAATTAATCCGCTGTGACTTTAACGTGGTGTTAAACAGCTTAACAAGCTTTTTAATGAACCTCTGAGGATTTGTTAAAGCAAGAAATGCTTCCAGACAAAAGCTATTTGACAGTCTGTTAATATAAAACTATTATTTCTCTTTACACATTAATAAAGTCTGATCTGAATATTATTGTTTCTGTTTGAGCATATAAAGAAAATCCAGGCTGCTGCTGAGAAAAACACAATATATTTAAGAGTTATTCTGGTCTCCAAAGCTGTGAATGTTTCTGTTTTCGGTTGTAAAGAACACATAATTGGTACCTTTCACAGACTCCACAGATCCACCAAAAGGATCAGACAACGACAGCAGGTCTGGAAGCAGGAGTGAAGACGTGTCAGGAGATTTGAGTCCTTCGATCAGTTTCTCTAAAAGTCAGAAAGAATGATGGAAAACGTGAATGAAAAGCACATTTATTTATTTCACTTTTCTTAAATCACAAAATCAGATGTTACTTTATTCTTTTAATTTTGTAGTATGTAAAGAAGTTAGCTTTGTATCTTAAATAAACATAAAACAAACTTTAAACAAATGATTGTAATTTTAAATAAGATGTAATTAATGTGATATTTTGGGGAAGGAACTCGACAGCTTTCTTTAGTTTGTTTAATCTGTTATTTAATTATTAAATGGGCCATAAAGTTTTTAATCATCTTGACTGAAATAAAAACTAATTAAATATATACGCTTAATATACAGTGGGGAAAATAAGTATTTAGTCAGTCACCAATTGTGCAAGTTCTCCCACTTAAAAAGATGAGAGAGG
>JARVGW010000278.1:12378229-12394221 GCA_031762495.1 Anablepsoides rubrolineatus | reverse complement strand
CTTTAAAAATCAGACAAAATGATTTTCTCAAATTTTTTTTCACATTTTGTCTCTCATAGTTGAGGTCTACCTATGATCTCAATTACAGGCCTCTCTCATCTTTTTAAGTGGGAGAACTTGCACAATTGGTGACTGACAAAATACTTATTTTCCCCACTGTATCAGCTACTAAATCAGACAGCCGTTCTATTTATTCAAATTCAGGAACGTTTTAAATTTGAAAGCTTTAACAAGGGCTTCCTGCACCTGTAAAATAAAAGTACAGAATTTTACAGAAACTTGCAAAAAGACCAAACAAAAGTGTGCAGAGAACTGGTGAACAGAGCTGGATATTTACCTGGAGCATCTGACAGTTCTAGGGTATGGAAAGGATCTGGGACAACCAGCAGTGAGGCTCCTGAGTCCAGGAGAGCAGATGGTCTTTCAGCTGGGACACAGAGGCAAAGACATTTATGAATGAATTGTGTGGAAAAACAAAAGTAAAAACTGCTGTCCAGGGTGAACCTCGCCTCTCACATAGTGACTGTAAATGAGCATCAGCTGCCTGAAACTTTAGACCGAAGATAAAAACATAGAGTACCTGTTTCTTGAAGAGTGTTTTCCACAGATGAGGTCTGCAGACCTGGTATCAGCTCTTCAGGTGATGCTGCCTCAGAATCTGACAGTAAGTCTAGTACAAAACAACAACTTATTCATAAAGCTTTATCAGACTTTGACAATACTCAGAAGACTTGGATTTTATTGACATGCCAATCCTGGCTGTTCCTCTTTTAATGCTATTACAAAAAAAAAAAAGTTAAAACAAGTATTACCAGTAGTCTTTTTGTCGTCAGCTTTGAACTCCTCAGCAGTGAGGTTGGAGAAGTCATTGTCGTCGAACGGGTTCCACGCTGGCTGAGTGACGGTGTTGGTGGCACCAGCAGCAGCAGGACCAGTGGATGCAGCTGTGCTTTGGTCTTGTGCTGCATCGCAGAGATTAAGCTGAGCCGACTGGCTTTGTGGAGATGTAAGTGATCTACAGGAAAAATGACAAACATAAATATATCATAACGGAACAAAGGCAGAAGAGTCACAGTAATAGTAAAAGAATAAATGTGTCCTCTTTTATTTAGAAAAAATAATCCGTTTTAGACTTATAAGGACCCACGTGATTTTTCTGTCTTAAGTTTGAACACATAAAACCTGGGAACAAAGATAAACACTTACTGACTGAGAGCAGCGCTTCCATCATCTGCTTGCAGCGGCTGTGAGGAGTCGCTGACTGGAACTGCAGCTTCACTCGATTCACCTTGGTGGCCTCGCTCTGCAGTCGTCTTTGGAGTCTCAGGTGGAGTCTGATTGAGACACACGTAGATATAACAAGAAGATGAACCAGGCAGTAAATCCAACTAATAGCTCCACAGAGCTGTAGCTCAGGTGTTTGAAGGAAAGGGGGAACTCTTACTATCTGAGCTGATTTTTGGCTGATCTCAGAGGAAGCAGGCTGCGTTTGCGCAGCTGGTGGCTGAGTTATCTCCTGCAGCTGAGCGGACGCCGGTTTGCTGGGAGAAGGCTGAGCATCTGGCTGCTGAGCCTGGCTCGTCTGCTTGCGGCGCGCGGGGCGCTGAGGCGGGGCGGGGCTGGACGGAGTCTGTGCGGCCTGCTGGGAAGCGGAGCTGACCACAGAGGGAGGTGTGGTCTGTTGCTGGGATGCTGGCGGTGTTTGCGGTACGGCATCAGCTTTACCCACTTGTGATGCTGCAGTCTCTCCTCCAGCAGCTGCAGCTGGCTGTATAGTCAAACACAAATATATGAGGCAAAATCTGCTTCCACTTAAAGAAAAGCAACTGCTGTGAAATATTTACAAATCTATTAATGTCCCAAGCTCATAAATCAGTGCAGAACTTGGCAAGAATTTAACACTTTTGCTGCTCTTGGGTCAAAATGACCCATGAGGCCTCAGTTTTTCATTTTGGTGGAAGTTTTTGAAATATATTTTTCACTAGCAGAAAATATATTTTTGATAGCTTTAATTTAATTTTTCGTGAAGGAATGGCATCATTGAGGTGTAAAAAAAGTCATGAAATAGGAGTTATTTATTACTTTAATACAAATTGGTCCACACAGCCAGACTGGAGTCCAGTCCATCAATATTGGGTTTATCACTATCCCTAAGATTAAGAAAGTAGACAAAATGTCAGGAATACCTTTCACCAATACAAACTGTGGCATTAAGAATAAATGCAAAATATAATAAGTTTCTATTATTTTAGCAAGGTAAGGTCACAAGTGTAAGTGAACAATGCCAGCCTCTGTTCATCTTTAAATTGTCATTTAGCAGGAGTAAAAACAATTTGAGGAAAAAAACACATGACAAAGCAGTTTTAAAGTCCAAATCCTGAGTTTTGACAACAAAGAAAACTCTTTTAGGAATTTAAAAAAGTTTATTGGTCCATATGAGATAATTGAGCTACTCCTTCCTCTCTCTTCTTGTCAGATCTTCTTTGGATCTGCAGTTTTTAGTCCAAGAAGCCCTTCTTCTATATTTATAAGTAATTAAATTTTAAATATTATATGTTACAACAACCTGCCAAAGGTCTGCATGTTTTTCACACAATCTATAAAACATAAAAAATGACTGTGTGAAACAAAGCATGCAGGGATTTGCAAAAGACTCTTTCATGAGCGAGTGTGTACCTGCGTGTGTGAAGCTGCAGCCTGACTCGTATTATTTTGTGTCTGGAGGAGGGGCTGCGCTGACGTCTGTGCCTTCTGTGACTGGAGAGCTGCAGCTGGTTGGGAGAGGTCTAAACTGACTCCTGCAGGATGTCAAACAAAGCAGACCTTACACATCACTCGACAACATGGGACATGACTTGCATTTACTGTATGTAAATATGTCTCATTAAAATGTGCTAAAGATAGCCCGCTGAAAGCTTGTACCCCAACATAATTTAAAACAGGCACAAAAAACTGACATCACTTGGAGCAGTCACGCAGAAAGAGGGAGAATTAGAAAATAAATCCCATCACTATGGGGCTATGGTTAGGTTACTTTAATTTGAATGTGTCTCAACCTGAGTGTTTGATCTGTTCCTGTTGAGAATTGGTGTATTTAATATGCACACAAAGGTTTAGAGGGACCTATGCATATAGAAACGTTGTTTTAATTAAAAACAGACGGGAGAATAGAGACAGAGTGCCGTACATACCCACAGGCTGAGCTGCACCACCGGGGAGATTAGCCCGCTTGCGAGGGGTGAGAGCAGCAGGCTGGATAGGGAGGATGCCAGCAGCAGGCTGAGTGTGCACCGCTTTGGGTCTCTGACGAGGGGTGATGGAGGTTTCGGTGGTGGGAATAGGGTCTGTCAGTCTGACAACAAAAGGAGGAAGGTGCACTTCTTGTGAATCAAGGAATATCTAATGTGTGTCAGAATAATACCATCCATCTGTTTTCTTCACTCTCTTGCAGGGCAGCTGGTGATCTCCAGCAATCCTTGTGTGGTTTTTGGCCTGTGAGAGGAAACTGGAGTATGCATGTACAGGAGACCATACTAACAAAATAAAGGCCAGGATAAGATCCTACGACCTCCTCGCTAAGAGGCAACAACTCTAACCACTACACCGCTGTGCCGCCCCGTCAAATGATGACTGTAAGTAATTAGCTCAACAAAGCATTATTACAGCTTTAAATGTATGGCAGAGTAATGGGGTCAGGCTTGCCTGGGTTTAGTTTGGCTCTTTTTTGCTGCTGCAGCCTCACTTGCTGTGATTGGCTCAGGAAGTTTGGAAGGAATCGGAGAATTCTGGTGAAGGAAAAGGAGAAAGCCGACATTAAAATCTGCATGGGGCTACAGGACAAACGGTAAAGTTAAAAAAGTGCTCCACATTTAATCTTCTAACAGAATCTCGTTGTGCCTACAAATATCTGTTTGTATTTGATAAATATGTGCTGATTTTTTTTTCTTGCATCTATGTAGGTTAGGCAACTAGGTCGCTACAGATTCCAAGAAGAAAATCAACTTTTGATGAGATAAAAAGAATCAAATCAAAATATTTTTGACGCTCCTGGAGTTGAGCAACACTGACCTTCACATTCTGTACAGGACAGGTCCGCTGAGCTAGTTTAAAAGCAAAGTAGGACACCTGATAGATGTCGGGTCTGTTGTCTGGGTTTGGCTCCAGCATGTACCCTGAAAAAAACATGGAGAACTAAAGTATAAAACTCCAACGACAACAACAAAACAAAATCTAACAAGCAAAGTGAAAGCCGCCACTCTTTAAAGCTTTAATAACAAAGATGATCAAATAGGTACTAACGAATGAGGCAGTGAAGGTCGTAAGAGTAGCGGGAATTATCTGGAATGGTGAAACTGCCATCACAGATGGCCACCTGGCTTTCACCAAAAGGGAGAGTGAAGAAGCACAACTTGTACAGCAAACAGCCCAGCGCCTGGAGAGGAAAAACCGCATGCAAACCCAGTCAAAGTAGAGATGAGGAGAGGAGAAACAGACCATCACAAGAAGCCCCCCTACCGTCACCAAAACATGAACAAAACCTTCAACAGTTCACAGATTTGATCACCCATCTAATATCTTGTTTCATCAATTAAAATTATTAAAAAAAGATTTTTCATTTGGTTGAATATCATATTCTGCAGGCTATGCATAAAGCTCATAAACATGTGTTACCTTCAAACATCCAATCAAATTTTGTTAAGAGGGAAAGCTGTTATAATTTGAAGGGACTACAAATGTTTGTTAAACTGAAAATCCGAACAAATTTGAAGGACAGATGCACTTCAGTCAAAGGTACAAGACTATGGAATAATCTGGAAAATGATTATAAAAGCATTGGATCAATTAATTCCTTTAAAAAAATTATCAACGCAAAATTGTCAAAGAAATTGTTTAATTTGTATTTGTATGAGTTACTCCTTGAGTTGAATTTTTTGTTTTGTTTTATTATTTTTTGAAATGAATATAAATTTTTTGTAAATAGGAGCAGATATAAGATTTTTTTCTTCTTCTGCCGCCTTTCACTTTATTTGATTTGTATTGTTTTGTTGTATGTAATGTGTTCTGTTTTTTAAAATGAATAAAAAAATAAAAGACTGATTAGTGTGAAGATCTGTTTCATCAATGCTAGTCTGTGAACTGTTATGTGTTACAGTCATATCACTCACCCAGACATCAGCCTTTGTTGTGATAATCTTGTTATTGTAAAGGTTTACCATTTCTGGAGCACGATATGATAAAGTTGTGTATCTGAAACATGATGGTAAGAAAAGTAAATAAACTAAGTATTTGTAACAAGAGTAAAAACAGTAAAAAGATAAAAATAAAAGCACAAACTTTTTGATCTCCTCCTCCACCACGGTCACTCCTTCAGTCTGCGGGTTCTGAAATTTGTTTGTGGCGCTGCCGAAGTCACACAGCACATAATGACCTTTGTCGTGCAAAAGGATGTTCTCCACCTGCAGATATACAAGAACACACCGACGGAAACCAGGATTGTTAAAAAGGTTGGCGTGGTTCTCTTGAAGAACCTCCAACCATTTCAGGCACTTCATGCTTCAGGGGAGGGGTGCTCTGTGGAGCGGGTGCGCAGGTGCAGACTGAGCTCCAGGGAGGAGCTAGGTTCACATAGGCGGTGCTTTGAACCTGCAAGCGTTTAGGCACATGGCTACCAAAGGAGATTCAAGGATTTCTCTAACATGCACGAATAAATCAAAGCAACACTTTGGGCATGTTTTTTGATGAGGGAATAACATTATGACATATGAAACTCAAAAAAGTTGATTTTGCATTAGACCTCCGTTAACCATCTCTGGCAAACCTAACTCAAGTTTGTCCCACACCTTCAAAGGTTTTAATCAGAACATCTGACCTGCAGTAAAGTTCTGCTTCCTTCAATATGGATCAATCATATTAAGAGACTGTAAGTTCAAATCAGTGCAGCTACTCAGCTCTTTTCCAGAAGGTGAGTTTATGTCAAGCATTACAATACGTCCCATTCTCCTCTCCTATTAGCTCAATGAATAATTAAACACAGCTTCCTCTCACACGTCAACACACTAATCATGATTTTTCAAAAGACATCTCAGCAGGGTTATCTATAGTAGGCACGGCTGCTGAGTTAACACAATTAGACTGGATGTCATCTTCTTTTGTCCACAGTACAAAGAGCTGCATTATCGGTCGTTTAGACAGAAACCTTTAAAAAGCTGAAGCAGCAGTAGCTGATATTCCCTGGATTTAGGCTTGTGCCTCTTGCTGAGCCTAAAAAGCACGATGCTCAGCTTTACATAAACATGATTAAACATCTTTTATGTCACCTTTAGATCTCTGTGGACGATCGGCGTCTTTCGCTGGTGCAGGCGAGATACGGCGTCACAGGTGTCACAGAAGATCTGAAGCACCTCAGACTCTGTGAATCCGGTTTGAAGTCTCTGATTCATCAGATTGACCACCTGCCCCCCTGTAAACGTAACAGCCAGCAGAGCAAACAGTCACGCATCTCTGACGTTAGTCACCCTTCTTGGTGGCATCCACACAGCCCTGCATTTAGCACTCACCCTTGCAGTAGTCCATCAGTATGAGAACCTCCCATACGTCCCTGGAGCCCATCGCTGTGATGCTGGAATCCAGATATCCAACAATATTCTTGTGACCCACAAGATCTTTCTGCAGGAACACACAAATAACAGCAGAATTTGAATGGTCAGTACAGGGGGGTGCAGTGTGAGGCCATCCCCTGCAGAGGGAGCTGCAATGGAAAGACCAGACCAGAAATCTGTTAGGTAACAAAAAAAGGTCACATATTGCAGCTTTGGTGAAAAACTGTCTGTGTGCGTGGAGAAATGAAAGAAAAATGAGAAAGGCTGCAAATTAAAGACACAAAATGAGGCCAACAATGAACAGGATCTTGTTGAATGTTTGTCAAATTATGCAATCTGCCCTTTTTTGCAAGTTTAACATCAATAGCTTCCTTCCTTCCTTCCTTCCTGTGTTCCTTAACACAAAGAAGCCAAAGTTCTGTGCAAAATGTACACAGAAATACTGCTAAACTTTTTAACATCACTGATTATTTCCATTTTCAGACAAGATATTGTGGCATTTATGTTGTTTGTAAAAGCAGAAATACATTTGTTTTATTCTTCACTATTATAAAGTAAAAAAGACATTAGTTTACACAAGTAAATGGACATAATTTCATTCAAATTTGCCAAAGATTTGAAGGCAAATGATAAAAACAAATCATAACCAAAACCTTTCCCCCCTAATGTTAGCTAGGATTATAAAGATTAACTAGTAAGAACGGCTAAGTAGTTCTTTAATATAATAGTCATTTAAACTATTACCAAAGCAACAAAAATATAAAAGCAATGCTGATGGCATAGTGCTTGTGTAGTTTTCTTTCTAGATATTTTTGTTTTTCAGACGTCTTAATGCACGGTGCTACCCAACAAAACCACAAGAGCAGACAAACAGAAACCGTTTAATCTCAGCGACTCACCATAATCTGAATCTCCTGCTTGCACACCTGCAGATCATGCTCATTGTTGACATACATCCTCTTCAGTGCACAACGCACCCCCTGGTTTGTTTTCACGAGGAACACGATTGCAAAACCACCTACAAGAAAGACAAACAACACTGTCAATCAGATGTATTATATGCTGTATTATATTGTGATATATACCAGCTGGGGAGAGATTTTAAATAAAATAACCAAATGTTCTTCTAAGCTTATAAAATTCATTATTATTATTTTAACATTTTAACAGGCTTGCTATTTTCTTTTCCTTTTCTGCCCCATTACTTCAGCAACTGTTAGTGTCTGTCCTCATAGTTTGCATCAGTGCAGGCAATCAGGACCACACAGTGCTGCCTTAGCGTTATCTATTAGTCATGCCATTGCTGAAGGGTTTACGAAGAGGCCTACAGTGAGGCCTAACCATCTGCTGGTATGGCTCAGACTACAGATTCACTCTGCTGCGTTTAACTATGACACCATCATCAGTTTCAGACAGCTTTGACTCCAAATTAAAGGTATGTAATAATACGGTGGTATTTCTGCATGGTACTGTATGTCTGCGAGGAACATGTAAAGACAGGGAGGAGAAAGTAGATTCTGATTAGCTGACATTGCTGTGTTTTATTATTTAGACATTCAAATTAGAATAACAAAAACTGGCAGCCTGACACAAGAGATTAGGGTCAGAAAATACCAGAATTGCTCCATCTTTGGTTCAGAAAACCACGTGAATTGGAACATACCATATCAAAGTTCACTCCAGCATTGTTCTATTTAACACAATTATTACTGAATTTGAAGTCATCATGTCTTTGTCTTAAAAATTGACAAGCAATATTCTTGTCTGTCTGTTTAAATATCTCATGAAGCAACAAATTTCAATGATTTAATGTAACATTGGATGGACATCTACAACTTTTTAGAGTCAACCTTGTTCAAGTTGGCCACCACAGCTAAGCAAACACAAAGAAAGCTCTCAGCCAATTTTACAGATATTGAAGAAAGAATTGCTGTGGTAATAGCAGAGAGTCCATCCCAACACATACTTAAAGCACTTACAGATCTGTCTTGGCTATTGGAATCAACTGTGTCTACTTGTTAGAATAATATCTCACGAATCACTGGATGGATTTTAATTAAACTTTCAGGAAGTAATCATCTGGTGTACATCTACAACCGCCATTGCTGATCTACTTCAGCGAACACAAAAATGGCTAAAACAAAGCAATGTTTGAAGACATTGAGCTAAAATTTGGTGGGATTGTAGCTGAGAATTATCCTCACTGTCTGAGGGTTATCACGTCTGTTTTCTTACATTTATACACCATAAATCTAATTGCATGGCCCTGGGGAAGGCAGATTTCTGTGTTAAACTTGCAAACTTCAAGTTTTAAAAAAGAAGAAACAAATGACATCATCTGGTCTTTGTGAGCTTCTCACCTTCAGCAATTATCTCCTCAACAGTGACTTGGTGCCGCCCGACAGTGAAGGCTCTCCCGATGAAATTTCCGCCTGCATGACTGGACCCGGAGCTGCCACCTCCTCCTCCAGAACCAGGCCCGGAGCTGACCAACTCCCGACGAGAATCAAAGAACTTCCTCATGTTGTCAAAACGACAGGAGCGAGGAGTATTTTTGGCTTCACTTTCACACAGCAAAAACAAAGGAGCGGTTTCCTGTTTCAAGACTTATTATTGCACTGATATAAATATAACGCTTCTCATATAATGCCAAGTCTGTTTCAAAATATGAAGCCTTTGTCAGTTTTCATCATGATGTTGATAGATTTCTATATTATTATTTTTGGGTGGGAATTTTTCCCCATCCGCTAGCAGAGCGGTTGCGACTAGCAGAGTTATGCAAGTGAATTACACCACCCAGGAGGTTAAAGCATCTCCGGAGAAAGTGTTTCTTTCACAAGCCATCCAGCTGTTCGTGCTCGGCTGCTGAGGAAAAAAAATAGGTCCATCGTCTCCATCTCGACCAGCCATTACCAAGCTAGCTAAGTGCTAGCTACTTACGCTTTATGACATTTCGTGTAAGGTTATCCAGGTTATCCTCTGAAGATGATGTCTTCAGTATTTGTCAGCCGAAAATCTGTTTCCATCTTCAGTAAGCTGTACTGTAGCCCCTGTCGTTTTGACGCCTCGTAGCTAAACCACCCGTCCTGCTACTTTAGTTGCTTCCATTTTTTTAGGATAAAAACTGTGATTTTAGTTAGCTTTCTCCGCTCTAAGCGACGCAGCCCTCCAACAAGCGTCTAGTTGACACGCGGCTAACGCCTACAGTTACGTCCACTGCGACTATAGCGGCAAATATCTTATTCACCACGGAATCGAACATCCACAATAATGTTGCACTGAGGTTTCAACCCAGCGGTGTAATCTCTGCAACCACAGCAATCTTTGGCTGCCAGCGATATCGCAACATCCTAGCTGTTGCTGTTGACGCGCGAAAGGAACTCTGGGTATTGGAGTTTAGAGTGCAGCTTTGCTGCCTACGGCAAGCTGAATGATCATATAAAAGAGTTACTGTGAGGAACATGCATTTAGATAACATATTTACCAATATATAAGAAGAGTTTTTCGAATAGAAGTATCCACAAACTAGCAATTTTATTTATGTTTTAATGTAATAGTACATGTTTAAAGGAAATTACAAAAATGTATCTAAATGGCAAATGCTGTTGTGTTTTGAACGCCTCCTTTCCGATTGTGACGATGTTCCGTAAACGCAGCAGTGAACCATTTGCGCGTTGTAACGTGCACGCGGAAGAAGCATCCAAGTGGGCGGGGCGTGAAAGCTGGTAAAAGGTTCATTTTTCCGTGTTGCCAAAGAGTCACCTGGCAGTCGGGCTTCAGGCTGAGTAAATTGTCCTTGTAACAGGTAAGTTAGTGGTTTAGTTTGTCCTCAGTCGCGTTTCACGGCCTTACTTTAATCGATAAACTCCAGACGGGCGGCTGTTTTCTGTCTGACAGCAGCAGGGTGTGACCGCTAACTTAACTCAAGTTTAACTTTTTCAGCCTCTGCTTCCTAGTTTCGCTCGTCGTGACTTATTCTTAAAATTAAAACTTATAGTCTTGTGAGCAGTTACATCTCAAGATGGGTGCAAAACAATTAGGACTTCATGGAGGTTATGATTCCATTTTTTTTTTTTTTTATTGATTAAAGGCACGTTTCCTTCATTATCGTTGCTCAGTTTCTAAGAAAGAGTTGACATTCCTGCTTTGTAATCCTGTTTCCTCTTTCCAAGAACAATGTAAACTTTTAAGCATTCACACGATCTTAATTTGAGCATTTATTGTTCTTAGGAAAAAGAGAACCTTTCCCATTTGTTTACTTCATGTTACATGAACCAGATTTGCATGAATTCAAATATCCACTCACTCAGGGTCCATTATGGTACATGTACAGGGTAAGAATTTGAATACGGTGCAATGAGTTATGGATCAAGGTGTTTGACAAAGAAAAATAGTTGTGTGACTTCTTTTTTTTTACATGTCAAGTGAAGAGTAGGACTCACATGCTTTATATTTACTCAACTAGCCTCCTCTGTGTTTGATCAGTAAACGTTTCAAGAACAGGAGACCTCTTTCTGTTGTCTGTAGAAATATTCATGTATTTGATTACCACTGGAAAGAAGTTCTGCCAATATACTGATGTTTGAACAAAAAGCCTGCAGTTCTGAACTTTTCCCACAATATATGTTTATCTTCGATGCACACTAATGGCTTCATCAGCAGCTGGTTGCAGGTAGGAGTGAATCCCCACTACGCTTCCTTTCCGTGGAGCAATTACAGGTGTGTCCAAACAAACACGGGCTTAATGAGATTAGCTCCTGGTACACCAGCAATGAGGGATGAGCAAATAACTGTGATGAGGAGCCTTATCTGAGAAAATGGACTGCGTGCAATATTGATCAGATGTTTAGAGGGTTACCAAGGACAACAGTTTACTACCTCTGAGGATCATTTCCCCCCTACTGAGTTATAAATTGATACTTTGGATCATCTAATACACTGTAATTTCATTGTGCTCTGTACAACAACAAAGGACTGTCTTATCTAATCTATTCGAATCTAATATTTTTGTTCTTTTAAAGCTCTCCAGATCTCCTGAGTGGATCTCCCTCATCTTCCTACAATGGCAGCAGTAAGTCTGTGTGCCTTAAGATTTGTCTTTTAAAACTTTTTCAAGTATTTGAAGGATCAGTTACTGCATTGAACACTGTGTAGAAATTTTTGTACATGAAGTAAGGTTGCAAAGTGATTACATAAGATTGCTTTTGCAACTAAAGTGTTGAAAATTAGTGATTTTATTTATTTTTTTGTGGGGGAGTCATTTTAAAGTGACATCAGCACAGAATATGTCGATTCCATCCTAATTTTTATTTACCTTTTTGACATGCAGCTGTCTGCAGTTTAACCTGCAGAAGATGCTACTGTAACAATTCCACGTTCATTCATTCATTCATCTATCTCTGTACCCGCTTGATGCTGTACAGGGTCACGGGGAGCTTTTGCCTATTTCCAGCTATCATTGGGCGAGAGGCGTGGTACGCCCTGGATAGATCCCCATTTCATCGCAGGGCGCTTTGAGTTCATCTGCTCCTTATATTTGCTTTATTGATCTCTTGTGTGAAGTTTTTTTATTATTATTTTTTTTTTCTAATTGGTCAAAACGAAACTGCATAGTTCTTAAACTGTGGTTTAAATTTAGCAAGTAGCAACTTCAGTTTGTTACTCATAAATAGATGAGTAACACTCTGTAGTTAATTTTGGAAATGGATGAAAGTTCATGTTTGAATGCATTGAAATGAATAATGTCAAGCTGGTGTGTTTAAAAACTAAAATGCTGCAGTGTTTTATCACGACTATTATTTAAAAACGTTGGATTGCACTTTGCAGTGGGTCTTTTTGCTCTTTGTCTATTTTTATATGATTTAAAAACTGATTGTAAATGTGTCCTCCATGAGCAGATTGGAAAACGTGGCACTGTGACTGAAGCGGCCGGTTTCAATGCGGACGCCGATGCCCAGAAGCTGAAAGACGCCATGAAGGGAGCCGGTGAGCAAACGACCATCAAACCATCATCTGCTAAAGATATTTCTGAAAATCTGTTTGGAAAAGGGGAAAAAACAATCACGTCCTCCCAAGCTCCAGAGGAAAGTTTGGAGAGCTGCTCAGCATTCGTGTTGTCATGGCAGCTTTAAATTTTCCCCCTTTTTTACCGTCCATTTGTTCTCGGACCTTTTTCCTTTCGCCCCTAGCTTTAGGTATGAATCCTGACGGTGCTGATCGTGCAGTCCCACCACTCTGAAATTATGCTTCATGCTCAGCTGACAAACATTCAGACAAATATTTCCCTCCCTGTCAGCATATCGTCGTGAGGAATGTTGATACTGTTAGGGTTTAGTCTAATCAAATCCCCCTGACTCTAGTTTGTGGTCTTTTGCTGACAGATGGTTTCTATGCCTGCAGCAACAAACGGCACAGTGTCAGGATAATCTCCAAGGCTGCAGCAGTGGTTCCTGCTTTCATGTCTTACTCAGTCTGGTTAAACCCTTGCTGTTAATCCGAGTTAAAAGTATGGGAATAGAAGTACTTTGTTATTTGTACCTGATAGCGTTTTCATGCTCTTTTCAGGGACGAACGAAGCAGCGGTCATTGACATCGTTGCTCACCGTACCATTGCCCAGAGGCAGCAAATAAAAGAGGCCTACAAACGAAGCGTAGGAAAGGTGAGCAGTTTGACTGAGCAAACACAGTCGTTTTATTGATGATTGTGTTTTTTTTTTCTTTTATCTTAAACAAACAACGAAGCAGGGGAAATGGGGAAAAGATATCTAAGGTACCATAAAATACTGAATAGCAGCCTTGATGATTTGTTGACATTAGCGTTGGATGTGTTATCTCCTGATGTGTACACTTCATCTTTTATTTTACTGTAGGTGTGGTATTAATGTAATGTAGATAAAGTCCAAGTTATTTATTGACTAAAAAGGAGCACTTTTAAAGTCTGAGAAGAGCCAGTGATCTGTTAGAAAGAGGAAGTTTCTCTTGTCTAATAAACACTGAACCCAGAGAAGGATGTTGTCCAATGTCCATATCTTTGTTTCACTAAAGCGGATCAATATATTAACTGAAAGGGAAGTTTCTGCTGTGTTGACATAATGAAATAACAAACAGGTCACTTCATAGCCTCTGGTAAGAAGTCAATAAAGTTTTGTGTGAGGAAGCTGTAGGAAAAGTAAAGTTTTGAGTGCAGGCAGAAAGAGTGAGTCATGTTGATGACACCCACATGTGGTCACACAAGAGGCTACTCTGTTCACCAAACTGTTTCCAGAAACCACACCTTCTCTTCTGGTGATGAGGGGACATTGGGCACGGCTGGAAAGGAAAAAAATCTCTCCTCTTATAGCAATTATGTTAAGATAGAATGTCAAAAAAAATCTTGGAGTGGTTTTCTGCAAAATCGACGTTTTTTTTAGCTTTATATCTTGTTATAGTGTCATTCCCTTGTCAAACACAAACGTGGTCTTGCTTTGACTCATTCATGCATGTTTGAGAAATCCTTGAATCTCCTGTGTGTGGAGCTGCCTAAACGCTAACGCTTGCTGCTACAAAGCACCTCCCTGGAGCTCAGTCTGCAGCTGAGCTCCCGCTCCACAGAGCACCTCTAAAGCATTATTGTGAGAGATGCTGAAGTGGGAGTATCTGAAACGGTAGGAGGTTCTTAAAGAGACCGAGGTAGACTGATACAAAGCCAAATTTATTTTTGATATAAATAGCATTTACATAACTGAAGGTAACATAGTTAAGTAATTGTGTTATAGGATTGAACTATGTACCTGTAACCCCCCCTCTCTTAATTAACAAAGCTACTAACAAATTAAATCCTTTCCTTCCTGCAGGATCTGGCTCATGATCTGTCCTCGGAGCTGAGTGGACACTTCAGGAGCGTCGTCCTGGGTCTGCTGATGTTGGCGCCTGTCTATGATGCATACGAGCTGAAAAATGCAATAAAGGTTCAACTTCTTCCATTACTCAGTCTGTTTTTTCAACATTCATTGGTTGGTATAGACTTAAAACTCACAAATGTCACCAAAACTTAAAGTCAAGACAACTGAGAACTAAAATAGTCTATTGAACATCTACTAACATGCTGAAAATGTAAATATTTTTGTAACTCTGGTGTGCCATAATAAGTCATTTGACTGATTGGTCTTTAGTTTGGAAAATAGGTGTTAAGATGATGAGGATTTTTATTTGTTAAAGGAAACCTAACAAGCTTTTAAATCCGTTAGTTGTGGTGGAACTGCAATGCTTTGGTCTGAATTCTTCCTTATTGTAACTCCACAAGCCCCTCTTTCACCTCTTTTTCTAAAGTGGATCTCTGACACATTTTGAGGCTGTCTCTTTAAATCCAGACAACATGCTTCACAACCTGCCCCCCTCCAGCCTCCAGAGGGGTTCATTCCAGTTTGATAGAGGGGTTTACAACAATCCTGCTGTGCAGAAACTTTTAATTTACAAATGAATTAAAAGATGTCAACAAGAGAAGACTTGTCCCTCCATCCTTACATGTTGGAGCCAGACGAGAATGATGATTATGATGATCAAATTGGGTACATGTTAGGTCCAGACCTTACTTTGGAGTTCCATCGCAAATAATTTGCTGTAAGAGTTCAGAAAACATCATAGATAACAAAGAAAATGAAACGGGTTGAAAAATATAATTCAAACAGAATATAAGATATTTCTGCAGCACCGCGAGAAACTGAATTAAACTGTTCCGCCTCCTAAAGACTCAAAGTGCACAACAAAACGTATGACTAAGAAAGTGGAGTAGTAGTAAAATTACAAAAATATAAGGGTGACTTGTCTTTTTTAAGCTACTTTTTTCTTTATTTCAAACTATTAAATTCTGCTGTTTTCACAGGGAGCTGGAACCGAAGAGGCCTGCCTCATCGACATTCTGGCCTCAAGAAGCAACAACGAAATAAAAGTCATCAATACGTTCTACAAGACAGGTAAACCGTCTCCTCCAGGAATAGAAATCCTGTTGTCGGGTCACTTTATATCTCTGTGTCTGTCGCTGCCTATGGTCTCTTTATGACGTGATACACGATATTGTTTAGCAGCGACTGAAGCCCCATTATTAGAAGCAGTGGATGCTTTCAATTATTCATAATAGGAGTTGCAGCTCTTTTTGTGGCAGGTCATTGTTTTTCTGTATTTAGTGAGTGTCTTTGGAAGTGTGTGTGTGTGTTAATGAGGCTTAGGTCATCGCATGATGTATGAATAAATAACTATGTTGTGGACTTTTGTCATCACTTGCACAACTTAAAGTCTTACGTCAACTCTCAAGTCTTTATATTCAAAAATTCTTTATACTTAAAAAAAAATCTATCTATCTATCTATCTATCTATCTATCTATCTATCTATCTATCTATCTATCTATCTATCTATCT
>JARVGW010000278.1:12350612-12373733 GCA_031762495.1 Anablepsoides rubrolineatus | reverse complement strand
AAGACTTACTGCAGAGCAGGGAAACAAGTAAAACATGCAGGGCAGGGGTCCTTGAGGACCGGGGTTGAGAACCACTGTTCTAGTTGAAACTACCTGTTTCAACTACCTTGTGACGTGTGCCGCTCTTTGACCAGGTCACCCTTGGAAAAGAGACCTTGATCTCAATGGGCTCTATCTGGGTAAATAAAGGTGATTGATTGATTGACAAGGCTGCTTTTTTGAGAAAAAATTCCCAAGGTTGTAGGAAAAACCCATCCACATGTTCACACACACACACACACACCACCACCCACAAATTAATGTGCAGTCCTAAACAAGAACCTGAATCCACATAACTGTGTATATTTTGTGTTGTATTGAAGCTCTGCTCTGACTCTGTTGCAGATATTATGCAACTGTTCACCCTCTGAAGAAGCGCACCACGGTGGCGACCTGTGCCTACGTCCTCGCTGGAATCTGGCTGCTGTCTTGCGGCCTGGTGGCTCCGGCCGTGACGCACACCTACCATGTGGAGTTCAAGGAGGAGGGTTTCACCATCTGTGAAGAGTTCTGGTTGGGCCAGGAGAAAGAAAGACGGGCCTACGCATACAGCACCTTGCTGATCACCTACGTTCTTCCACTGTCGGCTGTTTTTGTTTCGTACCTCTGCATCACTGTCAAACTGAAGAAATGTGTCGCGCCTGGCAACAGGACACAGGACCAGGTGGGCGTCCACCAGGCCCGGAAAAGGAAGATCTTCCGCCTGGTTGCACTCCTGGTCTCCGCCTTCGCCGTCTGCTGGCTTCCTATTCACGTGTTCAACGTGCTCAGAGACATTGACATCCACCTGATAAACAAGCGCTACTTTTTACTCATCCAGCTGCTGTGCCACCTGTGCGCCATGAGCTCGTCTTGTTGCAACCCCTTCCTCTATGCATGGCTGCACGACCGCTTCCGCTCCGAGCTAAGAAAGATGCTCCACTGCCATCATCGCATCGGGATCCCAGCCAGTCACTGTGCTGCAGGCGTGGTTTTATAATCATCCCTCTTGTTTAATTATAGCAACTTCCTTATTCATTTTCTGCAGATGAAAGCGTTGGTCTCAGCATTCATTTCTGTAAACTGTAAGTGTAATCCAGCCATCAGTCATGCTGTGTAAAAAACACAGAGATAAAAAAAACAAACTCTGTTCTGGTGATGAGGGCTCAGTTCTGCCTTGATGCCCCTGCAGGAACTGACCTACATTTGGACAAGTTTGTAATGAAAATATGTGGTTTTCACAGGAGGAAGTTGGTCTAGACCTTTCTTTTAAAAGCTTCAAATTATGTTTTTTTTTTTGTCAAAATACCAATTCTCTGGTGAAATTTCTCCTTTTGCTCCTTACATTCAGGGGTCTAAATAAAGAGTCAGAAACCCTGATGAATCAAACACAGACCTACTTTCAGCAGCAGATGTTTTTATTTTTCTATTTTAGGCAGGAAAAACCTGCAACTATTTCTACATTAAACATACTTACGAATCCTTTAAAATTATCATTCAGATTGTATGAAGTGGAGTTTTGTTTAAAGCTTATGAACAAATGACATCTTACCTGTTGTAGATATTTCTTTAAATGGCTTCAGTTTGGAGAAAAAGAGTTTAACTTTGACAAAATAGAGAAGCTAATGACTAGAATAACTGTTTAATGCAAAACTGATGAAGGTAAAGAGTCATAAAACAGTGATTATTGTAACCATTATTTAGTTTATTTTTAATTAGAGCTGTTTCACTTTAGTTGTGTCCCTGCTCAGACCCGTCAACAATCACAGCACATCTTTTTCTCCAAACTAAAATGATTCAAAAAGCTATTTTCAGCAGGTAAGATACTTATAGTTGTGATTGTTCTACAGAACCCTACTTCAAACTATCTGAAGAAGCAATTTCAGCAATAAAAAATAATAATGAAAAAGAACAACAAAACAAAACAAATCAGGATTGATTCGTTGAGACAATCAGTCACATTTATCTTCCGTGCCTCATAAATTTATGCAAAACCTGTAGAAAGTTCATTTTCTAAGTTGTCAAGGTTCATTAAGTGAAAAGTTTTGTGTTTTTCCCCAGATTAAATTAACAGACTACATTGATTCTGTAATATTCTTTGTTCGAGGTAAAATGGTGATGTAAAAAATGAGTCAATCAACTCAACAAGCAACAAATATTGGCTTTATTGTTTTTTTAGGAGCAGTTTAGCAAAGATGAGCTCTGCTAAATGTTGTTTCTGAATCTAAAAGCAACAGCAAGAAGCCAGACCAGGTTGAGCTTGGTAAAAAAAAAACATATTTCTGTACAGGAGATGAGGGGTAAATTAAACCATCAGCTGAAATCGTATTTGGAAATGGTTTTAGAAAATGTGATTGTTTCCAGCATCATGTTAGACGTGATTGTTACGCCCTTCGTCAAGCAGCATGAAGTGAAATTCATGAAGCTGTCGCCTTGAGGCTTTCATTTTGTTTACGCCATTAGCTGATGAACATATAAATCATCCAATAATTTCTGAATAACATACTGGCCCATCAAATAATTCAACAATGTTGACTCTGTGTTTTGTGCTGTGTGTGTTTTGTTGTTTTGTGGGTAGTTTGTGCAAAACTCACACAGTTGCTTCATCTAGCATTTATAATCATGAAGGCAGACGAGTCCTGAAATAATTATGGTATTAATTATGTTTCCAGTATGTGAGCACTGACAACAGATAAGCTGCCAGGTGGTATGACCTGTCCAGTTCCATTTTTACTCTTTGTGTTTCTCTTTATTATTCCTTCATTTTATTTTGTCATCCTCTTCTGTACAGAGCTTCCTACAGCAGCTATTGGACTTTTTAATTGTAAATCCTGGGATGATAGCTGTGTCTTATGGTGCCCTTAAAACCTATGGTTATTAAATTATTAAGCTTTTAATAAACTTAAAACTGCCATTGCATATAATGGTGATAGCAGCAGCTTTGTTATGGTCTAACACTGCCCCCACTTAAAGCAGGTACACAGAATTTAACAATAATTATTCAATATTTAGATTTATTAAATAATTCGATCTAAGTGGTTCATTGCTAACATTATTATGTATGTTGATATATTAGAGCAATATTATTGCATATATATTTATTTATTGTGAAACATTTAATAAAAATGATTAATAGCTGAAAGTATAAGCATTTCATTTTATTATATAACGAAAAGTAGATTTTTACATTTCTTAAACTTAAAACTTAAGTTAGAAGTTGTTACTGTTCATTTTTGTATTTACTATATTTTATTTCTATTTTAATTTGTTTTTATTAGATTTGTTTTGGATTTTTATATTTTTAACATTTAATTGAAACATTTCATTCATTTGATGTTTGTTTATTTAATTTATATATATATATATATTTTATTTTTAGTAGTTATACATTTGTTAAATTATTTAAAATTCTTCATGAATATTTATTTATCTTGGACTTAATAAAACATGCTTGCATGTAAAGATTTTAAAATAATAATGCTTTTATGTGAAATGTTTTTGTTACTGGTTGTTTTTGTATGACTCATACAGGCAGTCACTGACAGGGTGCTGCCATCATTTGTGTGAGGGGGGACTGTCTACAAATTCACCAGGACTTGTGTCACGGTGCAGCTGCAGAGGATCATGGGTATAAATGCACAGAAAAACAACTTTGAATCAGTGGACCTCAGTTCAAATCCCACCTCACTCAGCTCTAACACTGAACAGTTTGGAGAACGTATTTACTTCACAATTAATATCTGCTGCATTTTGAACAGTATGTTTTTCCATATTTGCTCTAATTCCAGCACACATGCTCAGTTTTCAGACACAAGCGTATGTCATCCTAAAAACACATTTGGACTGAGTGGCTTTTAATAAAGCAGGACATGTGGGTGTTTTGCATTATTTGTGTTTTTTTATTTTGTCAAATTATTTTGTATTTATTTTGTTTCATTTTATGTATTTATTGTTATATCTTACTGTTTATTATTTTTGTGTGGAGCAATTGTAATGGCATACATTTACATGCACACTTTTTTTGTCCGTTTAAAAAAGCCTTTTCTAGTTGTGCTTATTTTATATATCTCTTGTTCATTCAGGTTATTATCATCTGTTTGTCCTTGAGTCACTGCTGCAGCAGTAATAAAACAGAAAAATCAACAAGTCGGAAAAGATGTTCTCAAAATAAAAATATCTCAGCTGTAGATGGAAATCATTTTAAGACTGAGAATCAGTTTTGGTTCTACCCCATTGTTTCATCATTGTTACATTTGCTATTTAATGTAACTGTTAATGTAAAAAAATGCAGAATTGGATGTGTTGCATGTTATAAATGATGTAAATAAAGCCACAGATCTGATATGACCTGTGTTTCACGTCACTGTGTTATGGACAGAGCACAGCTGCATTTACTGATTAAAAGCTGAGGAAATGAGAAGTGTTTGCATATCAATTAGACTTGTTCTGAACGCTGAAATGTGATAATTTATTGATCTCGTAAATCAAGTTAGCCATGTCTGGTGCTTGCTAACAACCGTCCTGCTGATGGATGGGGTTCATTCTGCAGTAACACTCAGGTATCCAATGCAGAAAGAGACTTTTTGCTAACATTATTACATGATGCTGTTTTATTGATCAGTTTTTCATTTTCTGCAAACACAAAACATCAAGAAGCTTAAAAACCTGTTTGATTTAAGAGATATTGACCTAAAAGTTGAAGTGATAATAGTAAAGACTGATCCCGACATGTTATCACTAATAGACTGATGGTAAAAAGGTGCCATTTACTTCACTGTTAGCAAAATATTTCACAAACAATATGTATTTTAATATTTTCATGAAATAATTGGAGAAGCACTAAATTGTAATGTTTAACTTTAACGCTTTCTGTGACATCAAATCTTTGCTATAAATATGAATGCATTTTTGGACAGATAATATTAATAACATATTGCAAAATAAGTTTTACACACAGATGTTGACATATTTGCATGTGAACTAACAGGACGTGATGTCAAAGGGAAATGTCTCCATGTGAACTACACAGACTCTAGAGAAGAATCTTTAGATCATTTTAATTACCAGAAAGATGAAGAGTCAGAAATCAAATAATAGATCAATAAACAAAGACCAGGTTGAGTTCCCTACATATCCTGTTTCACTTTGACTGATCCAAGTAAAAAAAGTCATTTATGTAACAAAATGGGTAAAACTGCGTGCATTATGTCAAGTTTCCTAAATGTAAATAATATGTTTTAACTTTTTGTATTTGAAGGATATGCAGGTCAGTCACTTTAAATCTAGTGTAAAGAAAACGCTTGAAGCATGAAGCTATTTTAAAACCATGTGGTAGATAATTAAACGTGTGTGAAAATGTTGAATTTGTGAATAGTGAACATTTTAGATTTTCTGAAGGTGACTACCTGAGCTGAGATTAAACAAAAATAAAGTGAGGACATTGAAGCGGTCCTCACTTTACATCAAAGACCTCTCTTTGATAGTAACTATGGTGCAAATGTCTTGAAGCTTTATATATTTAAGCACTGTCTAAAGCGTGCTGCTGCTGGACGATGACAGCATCTCCTGAGTCCGGCTGAATTCTCGTACTTCTCGAGGGGAGCGGATGTACGAATCAATCTCACTGTCAGAGATTTCCTCATCGCCAGTTACTTCTGGCGTCGGCTGTTCCACTCTCCTCTTCTTAGCATGAATCACACACGGTGGGGCAAACAGTAACCTTTTACCCCAGTTTGGTTCAGGGTCTGGACCGTCTCCCTCCTCTGCTTGTTTTTCCCTTTCATTCCTCAAACAGACCTGCTCCACAGAGGAGGCAGGAGCAGTCTGATCCACCTGAACCGTTTCTCCTGCTGAAGGGTCCATAGAGCTACTCTGATGCTCCGCCTGCATTGAGTCCTCGTGGGTTCTCAGAGCCCTGCTGAGCAGGACGTTCCTGTGCTCCAGGATATCCCCCACTAGCTTTATGACATTATCTGGGGTCACAGTTTTCTCAACCCAGGGAATTTCCTTTCCTAGCTTACACAATGCCTCTTTTAACTCTGCTATCCTAGCCAAAGCAGGTTTGTGCTTTTGCACTTTGGCTAACTGACAGAATTTTCCCAGGGAGAATTTTAACCGAAGCTTATTGGGGTTCAAAGACTGCCAGGCCAAATATATCGTCGCCATCATGATGGGTAGGGGCCTCCGGCCGGTAACGATCCAGGAATGTGCTGCCAGCTCGACCAGCGCCACGGCTCGTTTCATCAAATCCTTCGAGTCCTCAGCCAAATTTTCTGGAACGTGAGAGGAGCTTATTTTGTATCTATCAGAGAAAATAAAAAGATTTATAGTAACCCTTTGGTTAAAAAATAAAATCTGGGAGACTTATGCCAAATAATAAAAAATTAAAGAGCATTTATAAATCATTTAGATCTCTGATAAATTTATATTTTACCAAGAAGCTCAAAGAGAAGACATAAATCAACCACAATCGACAAAGTTCAAAGCAGATTTGAGCAGCTCCTCAGGCTAAACAGAATGAAATATGGAGCGAGTAAAGAATAAATAAAACTTCTGTACTTCCCAACAACCATTTCAATCAAGGACTAAATATACTGTATAAATCTATGCTGGATTGAGGTATACAGCAACTTAAAATGACTAATAAAACTCATTTAGTACAAGATAATGAGAAAGCCCTGTGATGTTTGAATGATGAATGGGCATTTTATGCACAAAAAAATTGTCAAAATTTGTCCATCCGTGTCCAGCCCCACCCCTCTCCCTAATCTACCAGCCACCTCAACACACGAATCCAACTGGCAGTAATTTGTGCCTCTCACATGTGCAGCCTGGAGGAAATCTACTGTAGCACAACGACAAGATGTTTAAAAGCATCTTGGCGAGCGCTAATCTCAGCTGCTGCTTAATGATTTAAGACTGTGTAACCCATTTCTTTGATGGAAAATGACCATATCCTAACGTTTGGATTTTGCAGTGATTTAAAGTTCAGTCACACCAAGTTCTGCCTCTGAAACACCCTCTTATGGTACAAAGGCTGCAGGTACAAAGACGGGGGCGGATGCTAATCCTGCTACTCATAGATCGTTATAAATTATAAAGAGTTAGATTGGTGAAAATGAAGGCTTATAAATTATAAGCCTTCATTTTCACCAGTCTAACTTGGAGAGAGGATGCAGTATACTTTATAATCCTTTCAAAATAAACTACAATACAAACAGCTGGGTGGAGGGGTTATGAAACAACATGGAGTATCGTATCATCTTCAGGTAGAAAAACAGCAGACTATAAGACTGCCATGACTATGGTGTTAATTCTTCATATTTGCCTATTTTAACTCCTTTGACTTGACTTTGAATATAAAAAAGTAGATTGCCCATCTTTAACTGGGATCGATTTATAAATGTATGAAATGTCTTTTGCCATATTATGAAGAAACACTCCGATCACTTACTCCCGACAGTGAGCTTCTAAGACATCAGTGATGTTGATGGTGGACGCCTCAACTTTGAGGATCTTGATCATCTCCTGATAAACCCCTCCGACTAAAGCTGGGTCAGCATTCAGCAGGCAGCCGATGGTTCCAACGCTAATCGGCCAGTTCAGCTGTCTGCAGCTTACGAGCACGCAGCAACCGGCCAGAACCTCCTTCTTCTGGAGGGTTACTCTGATGAAGCTCTCATGCTCAAAGGCTTGCTTGAAATAAGTCTGTGCCAGATCCTCAATTTCCCCGCGCAGCCTCAGGATCCGAGAGATTTCTTTCACACGCTCCAGACCTTCAGTTGCATTTAAAAAAAGCAACGTATTACTGTGCAAATCTTTTCATTCAGCCTGCATGCTTTTATATATTTTATAACCAAGAAACACTTTTTGTATATTTTGAAACAGTGGTTTTGGCTGATAGGCTTTTTATCCAAACTATATTAATGGGATTGATTATTTTGTTTGAAAATCTTCAATTGTTCAAGCAAGTTTAGCAAAGAGTTAGCAGAGAACTACCTAAAAATAACTGAATAATGAGGTTGAAGATTTTTGCACAAAGCTATATGAATTTAAAAAACACTACTTAACAAATAAAACCTCGTCTGGAAGTTAGACCTCACCTTTTACATGGTTTAAACAGGGTTGTTTTGTCACAGCGGTGGTTCTGCTGTAGCTGACATCTGGGAAAAAAACAACAACACTAACATAACCAAATGTTCAAGATAACTTTTTTTGAACTTTAATATGTGGAACATCTGTATTTCCAGTTTTAATCAGGTCCAGGATACAGCCAAAGTTTCACAAATGTTTAATAGTTGTTAGCAAACTTTTCCTTCGTGCTAGTTTATGGATCTTAAAAACAAAGGAGCACAAGAAATTAAATACTTGTGAATATATATATTTTTTATCTCGACCAGACAGGTGAACGACGGGTCGTCTTCCTACCTGAACCTCCGACCGGGTCGTCGGCCAGGACCCCCTCCGACACCACGCAGCCGCAGTCCGCGCACACCATCTGGGCCTGAGCGTACAGGTCATCGTCCACGATGTTGGAGGAGCCGCAGCCCGGACAGGAACCCACCAGAGACATTATGGATCAAAATACTTCACACAGTTCATGCAGCATCTCAGACCGAGCGTATAACAAACGATGCTCTGTGTGGGCAGGTAAAATGTGTCCGGGTAGATGCAACAGAAACACACAGAAGTTCCGCTTGTCACCGGAAGTATTTATAACAACCAGAGTTAATCATAAAAACAAAACCACAATGAATAGATCCTTTATGTCAACATGGATCATGAGTCTGTTGAATAAATCAATCAATTGCCAATAGAATACAAATAAACTCAAATAAATCAAAACAATATTAAATAAATCATTTACTGAACAACTAAAAGCTAAATAGGGTATTGTCCACTGAGCTGTTCAACTCAACTCAATCTTTGGTTTTACTTATTTGTCTCAACAAAAAATTAAAACTGACTTGTTAAAAACAGTTTCCTGTGTTAACTAATCCAAGTTGTACTTCAGTTATACATAATCTGTTTTTACATTTCATTTTCTCAGTCTGGACAACAGAACAAGGCAACAAGAAAATTAAAAAGATGCATAATTAAGTGTATGATTGTTTATACTGAAATTGAGAGAACTTCTAATAAAAGAAACAGTTTAAAGCAGTGTTTTTCAACCCTGGTCCTCACACTGCCCTGCATGTTTTAGATGTTCCCCTGCTTCAAAACAGCTGATTTCAGTTGAAAACTAATTAGCAGGCTTTTGATGAACTGCAATCATCTGAATCAGGTGTGTTAAAGCAGGGCGACCTCTAACATGCCTTAAGGACCAGGGTTGAAAACACTGGTTTAAAGTTCTCAAGTAATATTTAAAACTGTTAGATTTGGTGTAACAATTTGCACCTTTGTGCTAGATTTAGATCAATATTTTCCCCATTTATTCTCTAAATTTCAACATCATAAAACTTTCATTTAAATATTTTATATTTTGCAGCTGGTGGTCGTTTTGGAACTTAATTTTTTATCTCTATAAAAGCATGTGTGAAAGGGGACAGAAAAAAAATTTAGTCTTAAAGAAATCACAAAAAAACGTTTTTTTCCCCACTTTATTTAGCAAATATAATTTAAAATCAGTAACTTCAGTACAGTACAACAATTCAGTGTTTTATTGGTGAAAATGCTTTATGTTGGAGTTAGCAATAATCAGAATACTGTGACGTTCAGGATTACAAGACATTTTACAATGCATAGTTTGAGTAAGGCTTTCATTCGTTTAGAAAAAAAATATGTCTCTTATGCTGTGAAGAAATTAATGTGTCATATGAAAGCCTCAAACACACAAATATACAAGTCCTTTAAGAGTCTCACATGAAGAAAATGTTAATTTATTTTATCTGTATAATTAAATCCCTAGCAACTCAATCTTCACTTATTTTCATCTTTACTTTTTGATTTCAGTTGAAGAGCATGTTCACCTCAAACCAAACCACTCCACTTTAATGAGCTCAGAGAGTCTTTGAAAGCAGAGTTTTTCATGTTTAACTCTGAGGAATAAAAATCATATCTTCCACAGCCTATTTTATAGAACTCATAGACATGAGGATACTCGGCTGCACTTCGATGACGCGCACAAGCAGGTTATCGATATACAGCTCCAGCTCAGATATTTTTTTGTCTTTGTCGGCGAGCTGCTTCTCCTGTTTCAACACCAAGGAAATCAGTTCCTCCCGAGTCAGCTGAGAGTACGGCCCTGTAATCACCTGCGGGAGGAGAGAACATGTATAAACACAAACCTTTAAAACACATTTATCACTGATAATAGAAACAAATAAATAAAATTAAATTATCCACATTTGGTTTAAATAAAATATACCTTAGTGTTGTGTTGAACTTTGCTGCAATCCAAACCTGAGGATTTATTTTCCTCTTGAACAGAGGCAGGCTGCTGCTCCAGGGGATTAAGAGGTTTTACTGTTTGAAGTCTGCAGTGACAAAAGATAAAAGGAAAACTTTAGAATATTTAGGGTTTAATGAGAGGACATTAGTTGTCACTATCTGTATATGTACCTGGGCATTCATCACAACTCTGTTTCTCAGTCATTACATAAATAACACTCCTGTGGCTATTGTACATATATTATCTGTACTGAAACACTTCACTATAAATATCCTGCCCTTAACGGTATTTATCACACATGCACATTATGCACACTGCTAGAAATTACTTAATATGACTCAATTACACACCCCCTTGGATCAAGAGTCTATCATGACTGTTTTCTTTGTAATTTTTCTGCAAAGTATCTTATTTTTATCTTTGCCTTGTACAGTATTTTTATTTTTATCATAATTTTTTTATTCTATAATTATTGCTATTATTGCATAGCAATATATTGTTTTGTGAATTGGTATAACTGCACACTTTGATGTGGTAGTGTCTCAGTCATCTTCAACATCCTTCTATGAGCACTAACATATCTTGCAATTTCGTTAAACTCTTATATTTTGTCATTTATAAGTTTTGACCAAATTTGTTGACAGTTTGCTGTACATCAAATGATTCTAGTCTAAACTAGTATTATCTAAAAAAAAGATAAAGATAAAACCCTGCGTATTACCAATCATCTTTTATGTCATAAGTCTTTAATTTTATGTTTTCATAAATCAGATAAAGTAATGAGTCAAACAGAACATAGATATCTACGCAGCACATGAGATGAAATTCACCTTTTCTGCATTATAGAGACTCCAAGTACACAACAAAATGCATTTAACATCTAAAAAGTGGATTTTGCATGATGTCTTCTTTAAATATCACTCACCAACTTCCCTATAACATTAAAATTACATTAAAGTGAAAACAAAAATAAAAAAAACCAAAGATTTTACATTCCAAATGACAACCAGAACCCAGATGGTGATATTTTAGAAAAACAGTAACATTAGCAGCTATTTTATGTAATTTAATGAAACCAATGTATATTTTTCTTACCTGCGTGAATTTACAGGTGGTCCCTCCTCCTTCACACCTGTCACCATTATTTTCTGCCCCTTTGCAGGCTGAGTGTCTTTATTTGGACTCTCCTGAACCTGGATGATCCTTTTAACCTCCGGTTCTGGATCACATGCTTGGTCTGGCGTGGTTAGGTCCGGACCACCTGTAAGGGGGCCTCCATTGTTCGGATGGATCAAAGGGCTCGAGGAGGAGTCATTGGGAGGAGGTGGCGCGGGAGCGCGAGCCACTTTTAAAGATTTGACTTTTGCTTGAGAGGCGTCATCTTTGTCAGCAGTTTGTGGATCTGCAGGAGGCCAGTGAAGCGGGCTGGTACCACCAGATTTGATCACACCATCCTGAGCTGCAAGCTCATTTTCATCATCATCAAACGGGTTTAAGCTATGAACAGTTTTGACTGGTTTGGTCTCAGACACACCTCTGGGAGCGGTTTTGTTAGCAGACGGTGGCTCTTCTTCAACAGAAAGCGGTCTGGATGGTGCAGGGCGCTTGTTGGAGGAACTATTCAGCGGAGCGATCATTTGCACCGAGCGCTGAGGAGGAACGCTGACGGTTCTGACATCTTTTTCTTTGCTTTGCTTGTTCATTTGCTGTAGTGCAGACGGATCACGTCTCGGTTTCTCAGGCTGGCTCCTTCCTGGAGGTTGAGGAGCCAGTCTTTTCTCCCGCTGAGCATTAATCAGGTCCTTTTCTTCAGCAGAAACACTCGTCGCTGATGGGACAGCAGAGTGGCATCTGGAAATTCAACACAGAATACATCAAATGTTTGGGTGAACTTCAGCTGTTGTAAAGAAAATGCCACCAAAAAAAAGCTAAACAAATGAAGGTACAAAATAATTTACAGGGATTAAATGTTTAAAGTGATGTATAGTTACAGCAATATTAAGTATGTCAATTAGAATGAGAAATTCTGTAAAGAGTGAAGAGATTTTCACTTGTTCATGTGATACTCGATACAGTGAGGCGAGACTGTACACAGAGTACAGATCTCTCTGCAACACAAACCCAGAGCTTTGCAATTTTAATGCCAAGTGTCAAGTTTTCTGCAGCCTTTAAAAAGAAAAGTGCTGAGAACTTTGAGTTGTACTGAAATAAAGATAAGGAGCATCCAGAAAAACAGTGCGAGTATGAAAATAACTCCCAATGTTTTCATAAAAACATACAAATTTATCTTCATTTCCCTTTGGGTTGAATATTTTTACATGGCAAACACCATCAATATTTACTTTTATATTTTATTAAGCCACAAAGTGAAATATCTATATAACTGTTATGATTTAGCATCAAAATGCAGTAGTCTCCAGAGGTTAAACCCCAATAAATTAAAGAATAACCTAACTTTTCATACATAAACATATTGAGTTTGGTCACTTTGTTGCAGATATTAAAAGAAGCTTGTTTATCTCATGAAATGTAATCAAAATTAAGAGAGTCTGGAGTCTTTTTTATGCATTATTTTCTTTTAAAAGTTGTTTTAAAAGCTTTGATGAATGTAATTTTGCTGAAACCAAAAGTTGCAGACAGGATTATAAATCTTGTATCCAGATTCAAAAAGGCAGACAGAAATATGAGTCCACTGGAGTCATTCAAACACCTTTAGACACCAGTTCTTCCTCTGCAGAATCAGCTGTGATCACCAGTTACACTGCAAAAATTAACCATATAAAAAGATGGGAAACAATATTAGATTATAGTCTGAATCTTTGCAAATTAAGTAAAATAATCTGCCAGGGGCTAACATTCTGCCCTTGCTTCAGATGCAAAACAAGATCAAAATTATTTTTCAGCTGGATAGAAGATTGAAAGACTTGGTTTGTTTGGATACTTTTTAAATAGAGATTGTTGTTTTTGTTTTGGCAGAGCTGAAGTTTCCCCACATTAATCCTGTATTTGAACCATTTTGTTGCTTTGGGTTTTCTGCTGACTATGAGATTTCTGCTGATAACACTTTTAAACCATCTTTCCAGGTCAGCGACCACAGCAACAGCAGAGGCGTTTACATGTGAGCGCAGCCGACTGAACTTTCTAAAGTTCAAACCAGCCTAGTTTCCAAAAAATTAAAAGATTAATTGAAGAGGAAATATGGTGGATGCAGAGCTGGAGCACCGTGGAAACAAACAAAAGAGGAACTTTACACAATTTCCTCTCTGCGCCGTCATGGGGAGAGTCACAGAAACAAATGTAGTGAGCTTAGTGACGGAAATCTGTCTCCTTACTTTTATGATGCAAACATGTAGAAAAATCAATATTTAGTTTTCATTTGATTAATATTTAGTTTCACAGTAAATTCTTCATACAGAGAGTGAACATTTGGCCTGAACTGACCTTTGAACAGTTTCAGATTTCGTTGAGCATACGGGAGGTTCAGGAGCAGAGTTGGACGATGACTCAGACGGAGAAAAGTCTTCATCAAAAGGATTAGTGGAAAGGATTTCTGCAGGAATTATTTTGAGTTTTTTCTTGGCAACTTGTTGCTCGTTGATTGTTTTGGTGTCTTTCAGCTTTTCTTCGGCTTCTTTTCTTTCCATCTCCTCCCTCCTAACCCTCTCCTCTTCCTCCTTCCTTCTCTTTTCTTGTTCCTCTTGGTTCCTAATTCGATCAAGTTCTTCCTTTTCCTTCCTAGCCCTCTCTTCTCTCTCACTTTTCTCCTCCTCTTTTTTAATCTTTTCTTGCTCTTCCTTCCTAATTATTTCCATTTCTTCCATTCTCCTCTTTTCTTGTTCCTCTAGTCTCCTCCTCTCCTCTTCTAGTCTCTCATTTTCTTCCCTCTCTTTTCTAATCCTCTCCTCTTCCATTCGCCTCTCCTCCTGTCTCCTTTCCTCCTCTTTCCTAAGTCTCTCATCCTCCTGTCTCCTTTCCTCCTCTTTCCTAATTCTCTCCTCCTCTTGTCTCCTTTCCTCCTCTTTCCTAATTCTCTCATCCTCTTGTCTCCTTTCCTCCTCTTTCCTAAGTCTCTCATCCTCTTGTCTCCTTTCCTCCTCTTTCCTAAGTCTCTCATCCTCTCGTCTCCTTTCCTCCTCTTTCCTAAGTCTCTCATCCTCTTGTCTTCTTTCCTCTTTTCTAATTCTCTCCTCCTCCTGTTTCCTTTCCTCCTCTTTCTGAATTCTCTCCTCCTCTCTTCTGTTTTCTTCTTCCTGTCTCAGCTTTTCCTGAGCCAACTTTTCAAGCTCTTGTCTCCTTAGCATCTCTTCTCTCCTCCTCTCCTCTTCCTGCTCCTCTCTCTGCCTTTGTTCTTCCTCCATCCTGGCTCTTTCCTCTTCATCCTTTCTAGCATTCTCCTCTGCCTCAACTTTCTTCTTTTCTTCCATGAATTTCTCATGTTCTTCTCTCGCTTTCCTAGCCCTCTCCAGCTCCTCTTTTTGCCTCCTCTCCTCTTCTATCCTCTCATTTTCCCTTCTAACTCTCTCTTTTTCTTCTTCCTCTAATCTTTTTGCCTCTCTGTACTCCTCCTCCTGTCTCTTTCTCTCTTGGGCCTTCTTCTCCTCTCTGTTAATTCTGTCTTCTTCCTCTTTTTGCCTTTTTTCTTCCTCAAGTTTTTTAATTTCCTCTGCCAATCTTTTCTGCTCCTCTTCAGCTTTTCTTCTCTCTTCTTCCTCTTGTCTTGCCTTCTCCTGAGCTAGCCTCTGCTCCTCCTCCCTTTGAACTTTTATTTTCTCCTCTTCCTCTTGTTTCAACTTTTCCTCCTTTGCCAACCTCTGAAGTTCAACTTGTTGCCTGAGCATCTCCTCCTTTTCTTCCTCTCTTTGAACTATTATTCTCTCTTCTTCCTCCCTTTTAGCTCTCTCCTCTTCAGTCTTTCTTCTCTCTTCTCTTAAGGTCTCCTCAGCAAACCTCTGCAGCTCCTCTTGTTGCCTCCTCATCTCTTCCCCTCTTTTCCTTTCATCTTCCTCCTTTTGAGCCTTTAATCTCATTTCTTCCTCTTGTCTCAGCTTCTCCTTTTCAAATTTCTCCAACTCCTCCTGCTGTCTCCTCAAAGTCTCTTCTTTTTTCTGTCTCTCCGCTTCCATCCTAATCCCTTCTTCTTCTTCCTCCTTTGACTCATCTGCATCTTCCTGATCATTTTCAGCTTCCTCCTCCACCTCCTCCTCCTCTTCCATCCAGGGTGAATACTCTCTCACTGCTTTCAGAGAGTCCACAGATGGAGGAGAGTTTTCAGGGACGTCCTCCATGGACCCGTGGCCTGAGCTGATCAGGCTGAAGTTGGAGCCGGCGCGAGTTGTTCGAGGCTGCGGCTCCTCGCAGTAAACATGGCTTCCATTGATGCACATGTTGCTCTGCTCCCCAGGAGCCTGTTTCTGATGGCCGAAGGAGGAATTTTTGCCGTCTGAGCTGCCGGAGCGTTTATGTAACGAAAACTTGAACTTCTTTTTCCCTGTAAGCACATGAGTAAATTAATGACAACGACACAAAAAATTAATGCTAAATAAATAAAAAAAAAGTTCTGACCCTCAGAGGAGTCGACGTTCAGACCAGAGGATTGGCTGCCACTCAGAGAGGAGTTCTTCCCCGGCAGAACAGACATGGACTGAGACATGTTCTTCTGCAGGTTAGACTTTGGAGAAAACAAAGACTTCATCTTGTGCTTCTTCGATTTGCCATCTTTGCCATCCCTTCCCTCGGGATCTCCCTCTTCTTCGCTGTCTGTCAGAACCTGAGTTAGGGACGGCACGATGCTTGACGCGGAGTCAGACTCCTTTTTCTTGCCACGAACTTTGTCCTTAATCTTGCCCAGGCGAGAGCGGGATTTTCCTGCCGCTGAGAGGTCAAACATGCTGGCGGTCATGTTGTTCCTCATGAACTGGATGTCCAGAAGCACCTCTCCCCGCTCCTTGTCTGGCTTGCCCGTCTTGTCCAGCAACTTAAACCATCTGTCAGAGACACATTATTAGATGTCAGTCAACAAGGAGACAAGAGAGGCAGGTTTTTGTTTTCTTTTTGTTAAAAAAAAAAGCCTTTTCTCCACATATTTAAGCCCAACATCCTCCTTTGTACTAAATGTTTATCCTGCATGTCCCAGACCGTTAAACAGAGAACCTGTTTGTTTTTAATCCAGTGCTATTACTACTCAGTCACAAATCTCCTATTAACCCCATCTTTACCATTTAAACAGACAGGTATCAGACAGCATTAACTCAAGCAGACTGTCAAGAATGATCTGTGAACATGGATAAACTTTTACATAAAAAAAGGAAAGTTAAGATAATATAAAATATAAATGAAACTATGATTCCTCCTTAGGAATGGGTTTTGTTTGTCATCATAAACCAGATTTGAGCACAGATCTTAAATGATTGGTTAGGACTTGATATGTTGAGGATGACTCTCAGCTACTACCACAGAGTTATAGCCTCTCCTGTGTTGGCTAAACTTAATAAGCTGTGGTGGTACATGCAGTGATTAGTTTAGGACTTTTGGTTCAATCCATACAGTAGTTCAGGAGATGTTTTGCTAACAGATAGACCAAAGCACCTACACACACACACACACACACACACACACACACACACACACTTGCTTACACCATCCCCCCTGAAAGCCAGGCAATAAAAATGTAAAGTCCTAAAAATGTCCACTGCATCAACTTTGTCAAGGTTCTGTACAACGAAGGTCTCAGGATCAGAAGCTTGTACATAAAAAAAAAAAAAGACAAAAATATATAAAAAAAAGAGGTGAAGTCAGCATAAAATGTGCTTACAAGACAAAAAACTGAGGACAGCTCATCACAAAAAAGACAATCGGCTGAAATCTGGATTCCAGAGGAAATGAGTAAGGGGCACAGGGAGTGTGTGTTGCATACTTTTGTGCTCGTCTTTCTGTTTGGTTTTATGAAGGTTTCCTGTCTAAATGACTTCAGTAGACCAAAATCTTTATTCTCTCAGTTTCCAGTCTTCCTGAAAAGCCTTTGTCATAAACTGAGAGCAGTTTGTTACAACCCCCCACACCCCCAGTCCTGCACAAGTTATTTAGCTGAGATTCACCCTCCTCCTTTCTCAGGAATGCCTCAGATGTGTGGCACAAACAAATCGAAGGAGGGAACCCGCCTCTTCCTGGAATCTGCAGACCTCAGTGCCGTCAGCTCCCCTGCCTGCAACTCACTGATGAACAAGATGCGATTAAAAACGTTCAGGCCTTGACCATTTCAATATTTGAGTGGAAATTCTTTAAGATTTGTCCAGTTCTTTAAACACTGCGCTGATATAAAATGGATCATGCAAATGTAGAATCTCTTTTTAATATATTAAGTGTCATTTCAATCATTTTAAACAATAAAACAAGGTGTATTCAACAGTACTGTTTTATGTTTTGCATTTTATATTATATATACTCAAGTATGTCCTTCTAATTTAAGACCATGTGTTTGTGGAGGAAACGGTCATTGGAATTAGTGTTAGACTGAGCAGCACAGTGGCTCAGTGGTTAGCACTGAAGCCTTGACATTAAAAAATGAATCTTTAAATTAAGTTTTCTGCATGTTTCTTCCATTTTAGGCAATTTAGAGCAACAAAATTTAAAATCTCATTTAAAGTGATGCACGCTACAAAATTTAAAACCTTCAAATCATGTCAAAATGTTGAAATAGAATAGGCTTAGTCCTCTGACTTACTGACCACTTGTTAGTGTGGTTTGGTTTTTAAAGATTAACAAACTGAATCATGAAGCCTGAAGTTAATAAACAGCTGTGGGAGCTGCTTAGCGCTGCAGAAATTAAATTAATTAATGCTCCCAGGAGTAGAGGAAGGTGATTAGAAGACCTTCAAAGAGATTCAACAGAATCACTGGACACATTTCTCCACCTCAAGTCTGACCTCGCCTCAGAATTTTAATCCCAGAAGATTTCAAATTAAAGAACCGAAGAGGACTTCTGTCAAATCCAAATCTGATATTCTAGAGCTGCACCTACAATTGATTCAGAAGAATTTTGATCAGACAATGAATTTTTTATGTATGTTGTGAGAGTTATTGCTATTGCATTGTTTGCTGTTATAAATCTGAGTGTTTCATGTTAGTATGTATATATATATATATTTTATTTACTGGTGTTGAACAATGAAACTGAAACACCTGGTTTTAGACCACAAAAAATTGTTAGTATGGTGTAGGGCCTCCTTTTGCAGCCAATACAATGTAAATTTGTCTTGTGAATGACATATGCAAGTCCTGCACAGTGGTCAGAGAGATTTTAAGCCATTCTTCCTGCAGGATAGTGGTCAGGTCACTACGTGATGCTGGTGGAGGGAAAAGTTTCCTGACTCCAAAACACCCCAAAGTGGCTCAATAATATTTAGATCAGGTGACTGTGCAGGCCATGGGAGATGTTCAACTTCACTTTCATGTTCATCAAACCAATCTTTCACCAGTTCCTTTAAATCATTTTATTCAGAAATATATCACCAGGAGAGACCAAATTTAACTTTTTTTGCACTTCTAGACTCCAAGTACACAAAATGTATTTACTGGCTAAAAAAGTGGATGTTTCATATGTCCCCTGTAAGACAAATGAAACAACCATTTCTAGTGACAAACTAGTTATGAATTAACCTAAAATGTATGGTATTGGCAAGAAGAAGCAAAGGAAGCACAAAAACACAAACGTTCCAGCTGGTCTGTGAACCAGAAACTTGCTGTGAGGTGACAGCTCAAACCACTGCACCAACCATGAAAAACAACAACAACAAAACAGCATCTCATTCTGTTTTAACACACCAAAGCAGAAGGTAAACATTAGAACAATAGTTTGGCTACAGCAGACTGCATATTGGCTTCCCTGCACAGACGTGCTCAACAACAACAAACGAAAACGAGAAGAACCAAGTTCCTTCGGTTGAACCAGAGGGGAAGTTGCATTAGAGTTTGTGGCGTTAGACGGGTGGAGCACCAAACACTGCGCATGGAGGTGAAATTAAACTGACTTTTACTGAACACAGGGATAAGGATGACGCTCTGCAGCTAATCTGAGGGGTAGAAAATGTACCGTTGTGCTCGACAAACAGAATCAGGATAATGGATGACTGGACCTGTTGAAGATTTTTTTTTTTCAACAGACTTTCTCCACACATCCCTTCTGAGTGTATATAACACAATAACCAGGATGACTCATGCCTTTCTTATCACACAGCGCAGCTGCGAGTGGGAGAACAGCTGAATAAGTAAAACAGCTCGATGGAGATAATGTCCCTGAAAACTGAAGCTGTTAAAGTCCGGTTGTGTTTGTGAACCAGAGAGCAGCGGTGCTAAATAACCAGAGAAACTAACAGCTGTGGCAGCTGGAATAAAATACCTTTAACTAAAAGGAGGTTCACGTTTTAAATTTATGTCTTTGAGCAAATGTTTTAGTTCCTGTTTTGTTTAAAAAGCTCAAGAATACTATTTTTTTTTTTACTATTTGTCGTCCACTGTAATGAAAGACAATGTTGTTAAAACCAGTGTTGTATAAAGTACCTCAAAGTGATACTTGAGTAAAAGTACAAGTATCTTATCATAAAATACTAAGTTTTAAAATGTCTGATATTTTTTGTACTTAAGTATCAAAAGTAAATTTCTGACACAAAATCTATTTAAGTTTTAAAAGTAAAAGTATTGCGTAAAAGTGAGTGGTTAGATTTTCCAAAATGACATTTATTGGGAGGTGACTTCTCCAAAAAATATTTTTTCTAACAGCGTCCAGCTATGATGAGTTGTGTACAAGCTGGTATATATTTATACTTCTCATCCAACCACAATTAAATTCACTCTATCCATGAGACAATTTATCAGGATAGTATTTTTGTAAGTAATAACTCGGAATAATAGGAGTAACGACATTCTACTTTTTACCTTTTTAAAAAAAAAAATGTAGTGAGTGGAAAGTACAGATAATTGTGTAAAAATGTAATGAGTAAAAGTAAAAAGTATGCTGAAAAATAATTACTCAAGTAAAGTACAGATAATCAAACTTTCTACTTAAGTACAGTAACATCTACGCTTGATATCTTGTGACCTCCTTTCAAGATGGCGGCCACAGGCAATCAACCATAGAAAAAACAAAAATGACTATAAGTCAGTCAGTTTTACAGATATTAAGTGAAACCTGCTAAATGCTGGCAGATTGTGAGGTTCCTAGATGACCTGAACAAAATCAACAAACTGCTTCACCACTAATTTTCTGCCATCTTTAACAAATACAACTTAAGAAGTTTAAGTTTTCCTTTCAGAAAAGCAGCGTATGCTTTCAGTACTTCTGTTATTGTGTGCAGTCAGTGTGGTTTCACCCTGAGAAAAACAAAAAGCTGAACTTGGTTTAACTTTCACTGTTTGTTCTTTCATTGATAAAAACCCACTAGGAATGCCAAGGCCAACGCTGGACTGAGATTTCAAGCTGAACTCGTGGAGCTCACAGAAAAATCATTAACACAGATGCTGAATTCACAAAGAAAATCTATCTCAAATGAATAAAATAAAGTTAAAATAAAAACGTGCAACAACTAAACTTTATGCTCTTTTACTTTGCATTTCTCCTACTTCATATCAAAATAATGATTTTTGTACCTAAAATGTTACGATTTCTTCAATTAAACATTTGTGAACAAAATATGGGTTTATGAGATTTGCCAATCACTGCATTCTGTTTAGATTAAGTTTTAAATTGGATTAGTAAAATCTGGAGAGGTAGTAGTTGAAGAGTGAATGTTGCTTAAAGGTTTGGCATTACCTCAACATTGTTAGCAAAATATCTTATGACAGATTTTAATGACGCTCTCAATACACAGACGTTCAGCAAAAACTTTACATTTTGACTTTCGTGGGCTAAAACTCTTTCAAGATCTCAGTTGCAAAACATCCCACATAATGTGTTACGGTTTTGACCAAAAACAGCTCCAACTTTGCCTTTTCTCATCTAGTTTGAAACTCTGGAATAAACTAGAGAGATGTTCCCTTCAAGGAATCCTTCAGTTGTGGCAAACATTTCGTAAAAATGGAGCCTCACGTTGCATGAAATGATGCACTTCAGATCACTTCTTTCCAATCACGTCAAAAGAACCGCTCACGTTTAGGAGCAAAATCTAATTCAGGCAGAAGTTTGGATCAGTTTTGGGAAACTTCTCTCTTGTTGACGACGGAGGACTTGAGCCGAGTCTATGAAAACAAATCTGAGCGTGCTGCATTCATTAGCCTGAGTAAGTAATGCTGCTTGGCATCCTTCAGGGCAGCTGCTGCCACGGAAACAAATCCCTGAAGCGGCACCGTGGCAAGTGGGCAACAATTATAAAACAAAGCTATTAAAACCAGCCTGTGCAGCGATGCATGTCTGTGTGCACGCGCTCAGAAAGAGCAACATTCCTCACTTCTAAAGGACACTTCAGACGATGTCGAAAGCCCAGCATTCCTTCAAGGAATTCATATCACTTTAAACTTAAAGTTGTAGCCATTTTTTTGTTTGTTTTTACTAAGTTGTTTCGCTGTGGAGGCCATGCTGACTTCAAAAAGATAAAGTTTTAAATTGTGCACTCGAGTTTCATTAAAGTCAGCCTTGTGGTTTATGAGATATTTTGTTACAACAGAGTCACTGGAAGTCAAAACCTCTATGAAAAACCTGCCAATTTATGAATTTGATCACAAGCTTACTGAGAGTTTAAGATGGATTAGAGAGATTTGTTCTGGGGGTCCACATAGGTGCAGCGCGACTGCCGGAGCCAAACACCAAAAAGTAGCTCCTTTGTGATGCAGATCTGTTTGTTTATTCCGACTCACATGATTTCCCTGTTTAGTTGTTAGGAAACAACAATCCAACCTTATTTTGCTTTACTAATCTCACTTCAGGGAAATCAGAGAGGCAAAAACAGATGGATAAGACATATCTGACTGCTCACAAAAGCAGTTTTAATTCATGTTTGAGAACTAAACTAATGAGGAGAACTTGGCAAACTCATTGTTTAAAAGTTTATATATTTAAAAGAAACTTTATTCTGAAGCTCACTTTTAACTTTTTTTTATAAAAAGGTTATTTAAATGTTTGATTATATTTAAAATGATTCATTCCTCTTAGGTGTATAGGCATGAGAACAAGTTTTACACATCAGCTGTATGAGACAAGAATGAGACCAAATTCACCCAATAATAAAGCATCATAAAAACATAATTCATGGTAAAAGAAATGTATGACTAAAAAAAACTATGTTTTCTCATTTGTTTACTTTTTCATTCCCGCTTTATTATTGACACATTCATTTTTGTCATTTACAAAAGGGGTGCTGTAGCCCCCACTGCACCCCAGGTTCCCAGCCTTCAAGGTACTCAATGCAAAGTCATTAAGATCGGACTAAAATAAATAAATCATTAAGTAAAATAAACAATAACTGCACATTATCTCATGTTAAGGGTTAACTTGTCCTGAGATTCGGCTTGTTCGTGAACGTCACATCACTACCAGATAACTACCACCAACTTTGTTTACAGAAACAACTGAAGTAAATAAATTTGTCGGCCATATTTGTTTTTCTACACAGACTAAGGCTGTGTCTCAATTCGTGGGTTGCACCCGAATGGGCCGCGGCCGACGTCGGGTGCACCCGACGTGGGCCGTAGGCTGCTCCTGTCGGCTGCATAAACCGCTGTGAATT
>JARVGW010000278.1:11701123-11727403 GCA_031762495.1 Anablepsoides rubrolineatus | reverse complement strand
TGTTTCTTATTTTTGTAAATTAAGAGAAAAAATAGAAACCATAGTGGTTTTATGCTGGTGTAGGTTCTTAGTCGTCCAAGACATGGTAAAAAATAAAATAAAAAATAAATTCATTATGCTCTGACTAACCTTTTGTTTTTGGACTTCAGTTCTGTGTTTACCACCATCATTTTGTGGGCACTAGTCAATAAACTGTTGGTCTGAAACTGTCAATGTGTATCTGGATTTGGACTTATTGACATTATGTGTGAAGACCCATCAACACCGGCTTCCTACAGCTTCATATTCTAAAGTTCAAGAAGTTGGGGAGCTGGTAAAAACAGTCTAATATCTGGACCTGCACGTGTCTGATGACCTCACATGGGCCACAAAACCAATACCTTTAAAAAGGCTTGCTTACCAACAATTGTAATTTATGAGCATGCCTGCCTCAGAGCTGTTGTGGTAGATTCTTTTACTGATGTGCGATGGAGAGTGTCCTGACATTTTCCATTAGTTTGCTATGGAAGCTGCACTGAAGCTGACAGGATGGCACCTCAGAGAATGGTTAAATCTGTTTTTAAAAAATAACCAGCGGCATCTTCCATTCATAAAAGATATTAGCACCAACAGATGCAGAATCAGAGCAAATAATATAATAACGGACTCCCATCTCTCCAGCCCATGAACTATTCACCCTCCTTCCCTCAGGCAGAAGGCTAAGCCGCCTCAAAGCTCAGACAACAAGGCTGGAGATGAGCTTCTTCCCTGGAGCTGGAATGCTTCAGGCAAAAAGTACCTTAAAGGAACTCAATGCAAAGCTATGAAGTTCGGACAGAAAAAGTCATAATGTAAGAAACAAAATGAACATGTTCTTCTCATATCAATGGGTAACATGTTCTTACATTTAAAAAATCTAAGCAAAAATTGTGACTGGATGTACATTTGTTTAACTAGAGAGTAATAAAACGTAAACTTGCTGGCCATATTTGTTTCTCTACATTGAGGCTATTCAGCTAAATTGCTCAGTGGTCTGACATCTGGCAGTTTTTGTCATTACACGAATTAAATTTATGCTTATAAATCTACTTTTATTTTTAATTAACTTATTGGTAGGCCAACTAAGTTCATCCGTTGTTATCCGTAGGACCCCCGACCACCAGCTGAAGAGCCCTGATCTACACAGATTTAGGCCAGTCTAATGAAGGTCAATTATGTGACTCTCGTTTCCACTTGCTTTTGAGCAATTCAGACTTCAGAATTCAGTGCTTTGTTTACAGTGAGTGTGGACCCGCATTTCAGAACTTCATTCATTATTTATGGAAAACTATTAAACTCTTTAAAACTGCACCATTTGATATAAAACAGAGAAACTTTCCATGTTTGGTAGGCAATAGGCTGGATTTTATCTTTAATGAAATAATGAATTTAAGCCTATAATTGGCTGGCTTGAATAAAACACGTTCATTGTTTACATAAACTGACCATTAATTGCACTGATACGTATGTCATTGAAACGTACCCAGTCGACCTTTAATATGCTGAACTTCAGTTGAACTAAATTGTTTTGTTGCTGGCATATCTTAAGCAGTTTTTGGCGTTGTGGTGTAAATTAACCTGATATCATTGAGTTTTTAAACCTTTAACACAGAAACAGAATTGCACCGCAGCGCCACGCCTGTCTCAAAGAGCTTGGTGGGTGGAGGAGAATTTTTTTGTTTATTTTCGTGGCCAGCTAGCCGGACAGAGCATTTGTTACCTAACATTGCACCAATTCTTTTCTGTAATCTACGCATTAAGACTCGAGCAGATTGTGAGCTGCAGTAATATGTTTTAATATTTCTGAGTCACCAGAAAAATAGATCCCGTGTGTGAGAAGTCAACGGAGATAGCCTCTGTGTGCTAACAAGCTAAACACACGAGCTAGGTGACGCCATCAGCGTTTAGAGAAAAAAAACTGCGGAACTTATCCAACATCTCGCAACATTGAGACGACATACTGCACGGTGAGTTACTGCAAGTTCACAAGTCAATTTACAAGCTAGTTTATGGTTGATAAATAGTTAGCTTTGTAGCCTAGCTATTAGCTAAGTGGTACCATCCACTTAGCTAGGCGACGCTAGCTAACCCTGTTGTGTAGCGTTTTCCCAACAAGCATGTGCAATTTTTTTTACGAATAAGTTACAGGAAAATTGAAAACAGTGTGTTCCTGGTGAACAAAACCCTCCTGCAGCTTTATTATATTTTACTTTCAAATTAGAAAATGCGGCCTTGCTAACCTTAGCATAGTTTACCTTAGAAATGTTTCAAAATATTGTTTTTTTTTGTTGTTTTTTTACTAACATGCGCTCCAAATTTTTTTTATTTTTTTTCTTTAAAAGCTTTGCAGACTGCTCCAGTTACTTATTTGTCCAGTAAAACTATTCAGTAAATATCTGAATGGTTATGCAATTCCGTAATATTTCCAAATATAACAAAATTTTAAAAATATATGTAAATTGTTGTCCTCAAAGTTTTGAGGTTCAGCTATGTTTGAAACTAAACTTTTGAAGTTGTAAGCAAAACGTAAGAGTTTGCGCTGTATTTTTTCTAAGAAAAAGCATTTAAAATTTATTGTAATTAAGTTGACCAAAGGTTTACCACATTGTTTATTGCGTTTTTCAATCTAGTACAACTTGGCAATATGATTTGTTTCTCCAGACTTTTTACATTTTCAGTTTTAGTTGTCATTGGTTTGGCACAATGTTTTTATTTTTATAATTTACTTAGTTGTTGATTGCTCTTGAGATCACATGTGTCCCTACCAAATAAAAAGAGTAGTAGAACAAATAAATACATAACACATTTGATCATTTTGCAAGGTCCCTTGACTTCACTAGCAGTCTTGATGTAAACTTGGATTTTTTATATTATTATTTATACAAACTTAATTATGCAAGCAGACATAGAAATATCCTCTCTTTATTTAATATATTTTAGGTTGTGGAGCGTGGGCTGCTTCGGATAAACAATAAACTCCGTTTGACACCCCTGCTGAAAGCGTAGAGGATACAGCTGGAAATCCTACCAAATATTAAAATTTACAAAGCAACATGTCAATCACAAACACTCCCACGAGCAACGATGCTTGCCTGAGCATCGTGCATAGCCTCATGTGCCACCGACAGGGAGGGGAGAGTGAAAGCTTCGCTAAGCGAGCCATCGAGAGTCTCGTCAAGAAGCTGAAGGAGAAGAAAGATGAGCTGGATTCCCTCATCACAGCCATCACCACAAATGGAGCTCACCCCAGCAAGTGTGTAACCATTCAGCGAACTTTGGATGGACGCCTACAGGTACCACGTTCATTTCCCTCCCCTGTTAACGCCAAAAATAATTGCGAGGATAAGTTTGCATTTCATAAGCTTTCCTTTTTATGTTTTAGGTTGCAGGGCGTAAAGGTTTCCCCCATGTTGTTTATGCCAGACTGTGGCGATGGCCAGATCTACACAAGAACGAGCTGAAACATGTGAAATACTGCCAGTATGCCTTCGACCTGAAATGTGACAGTGTTTGTGTCAACCCGTACCACTATGAGAGGGTTGTTTCTCCAGGAATTGGTAAGAATGAATCATAAGTTAGGTAAATAAGATCCAAATCTTAACAGTTTTGCTCAGTAACGATGAAAAAGAAAATATTTAAACACTGATTTTAATTTCTTGTTTTAAATAAGATGTTTTAAAAGTTAAACTCGTGTTTGAATGCAGGAAGGGAAAAAAAACCCCAACATATTCTTGATTAAGTGAAGCGGATTTATGTTGTTTTTTTTTTCTTTTTTTTTTTCTTCTTTTTGCCGATGTGTTTGCAGACTTATCAACACTGACCCTTTCAAATTCAGGTATAAAACTTTCCTTTACTCTGCAATGATTTTGTGGACGTTCATCAGTCTAAATCCCATCTGTCGTTCCTCTCTAGGTCCGCTTATTGTAAAAGACGAGTTTGACTTCGACAACCAGCAGTCTCACGCCAGCTCGGAAAACCACCTGCAGACCATCCAGCATCCTCCGTCGAGGCCGGTTCCGCAGGAGCAGTTCGCTAGCCCCCCTCTACTACCCCCGTCAGAGGGCAGCAGCTCAGCCTCATCTTCTGCTTTCTCCGCCATCAGTGCTGGACCGTCAAGTGAGATACAGCACAATGTCAAATTATGTGTTACAAACCTGTATGGAAATTCAAATATACTTATTTTACCATCGAGTCCATGGGTCGCTTCAGTTTCAAATGTTTGTAGTGTTTTGATGTGTGCTCACAGATCCAACCCCAAACTGGAGCAGAAACAGCAGCTTCCCCCCAGCGGTGCCTCAACACCAGAACGGGCATCTACAGCATCATCCTCCAATGCCTCACACAGGGCATTACTGTGAGTGGATGGAAAAGATGAACAACACTCGGCAAACCCTAAATTTAAATCTCAACATCATTATTTTGTCAAACTTTACAAACACAGTTATGTTTAAAATAGCAAGAATCTGAAAAAAACTCTAAATAAGATAGAAGTAAAATATAAGAGTCAACATTAGAGAAGCATGTTAAAATGGTGCACAAATGTTTATGAATTTAGAACATGCGCCTAAAGTTTTAAACATTCGCAAGTACTTTTGTGAACATCTGTTTAATTCATCTGCCTGCTTAGTTCCTCAAGCTAATGGGGAGGGAAAACAACTTAACAAAACAAATAAACAAAGTGCTTTAACACCAGCCACAGCTAAAACAAAGTGCTGAACATCTGAAATAAGTAAGACAAAAAGCATACACAAGGAGTGACATACAAAAAAACAATTTAAAACACAATAAAAGGACAGTTAAATAGATAAAATGAGCACCAATACAATAAAAGTTGAGTAAAATCAAATCTCAATTGGGTTGAATGTGCAAAGGCAGAGCCTTCCACAATTTAGGGTCACTGACAGAGGAAGTTCGTCTCCTCTAAACTTGTGTTTAGAACTGGGAATGACCAGGAGCAGCTGGTCAGCAGACCTGATTGACCGAGCGGGAGTGTAGCGGTGGAGAAGCTCTGTTAAATAAGGCGGAGCAAGGCTGTTTTAAAACCTTTAATACAAACAGAAGAATTTTAAAGTGAACTCTAAAATACACAGGCAGCCAGTGGAGATAAGCCAGGATGGTAATGTATTTTATTCTACTGTCTCCTGTTAAAAGACGGGCAGCAGCGTTTTGCACCTATGACTATTAATGCCTATTAAAACAATCAAATCAGAGTTGAAAATAATACAAACCCATAGAAGTTGCAGTTTTAACATTTTTACTGAACTGTTCGTTTCAGGGCCTGTTACCAATGAAATTGCATTCCAGCCCCCAATATCCAATCACCCTGGTGAGTATTAAGCTTGACGCTTGTCTCCACTCATCACAAGGTCAGCACACTGATTGACATTTGGTTGCATTTTCCAGCTCCAGAATACTGGTGCTCCATTGCTTACTTTGAGATGGACGTTCAGGTCGGGGAGACATTTAAGGTGCCGTCCACCTGTCCGATAGTCACTGTGGATGGTTATGTGGATCCTTCAGGAGGAGATCGTTTTTGTTTGGGCCAGCTGAGTAATGTCCACAGGACAGAGAACATCGAAAGAGCCAGGTATTCTGTTACGTACTTAAATATGTGTCATTAATATTTGATATGTATTCAAATGCTGTACAGATGTTTTCAGATGTTTGACATTACCTCACTTTGTTTATGGATTCTTTCCTATTCTGCATGTTTTTAGGCTCCACATTGGCAAAGGTGTGCAGCTAGAATGTAAAGGTGAAGGAGACGTGTGGGTGCGCTGTCTGAGTGACCACGCAGTGTTTGTGCAGAGCTATTATCTGGACCGAGAGGCCGGGCGTGCCCCAGGCGATGCAGTCCATAAGATCTACCCCAGTGCTTACATCAAAGTAAGAATGGTGGCTTCATGCTCTTAGTTTAATGTAGTTGTGTTATTTTTTTGTTTTAACATAAACATCTTTTTAAGAGGTTAATGGGAGACTGGTGTTGTTTGGTAAGACTGTATTTGTACATTGTAGAAGTTATGCTCAGAGACCATCTGTAGTCACATCAGGTTTTATTTTTCTTTGTTCTTTAGGAAACACTGCGCACAAACATGTTTCAATTCTGAACTGGACATGTTTCTGCTCACGACACACACTCATACGCTGCACTCGGACCGAGTTTTCACAGTTATTTTGTTCCCCGACAGGTGTTTGACCTGCGTCAGTGCCACAGGCAGATGCAGCAGCAGGCGGCGACGGCTCAGGCAGCAGCTGCAGCTCAGGCGGCCGCGGTGGCTGGGAACATTCCAGGGCCCGGCTCCGTGGGAGGCATCGCCCCCGCCATCAGTGAGTGCTCTTACCGCTGCACTTGGCCTTGAGCAAGTGTATTACTATGATTGCTTCTCATTATCAAACTCTACAGGGGGGGTTCGGTACAGAATAATATCAGGAGTTCTTTTGGTTCTTTTTTTTTCATGGCACTGTATTGGAAAGCATTGTGACAAAGTGAATTATAGAGCAGCATGAGCATTTATGAAAAAAAAAAACTGGCAGCTTCAGATGTGTCAGAAAAGCTAAGCAAACTGCATTTCCTCAAGCTGAAGCAGTAACTTTTGTGATTTCATCTATCTAGTGTACCAGGTCCTCTAACCAATTTTATTGTAATTATTTTTCAGGTTTGTTGTTGTTGGGAATGCAGTGTTTCCCCTAGAGTATTGGCCTTGTCAGGGAGGGAGGGTGGGGGCTTTTAAACACAGAATGATTGACAACAGAAGCACTAGTATTATTAAGAGAGTGCAGCTTTTTTTTTTTTTTTTTTTTTTTTTTTTTTACAAAAATGACAGAACATTTAAAAGTTTGCAATTCAATTTGCGCTACTTGAATCTCATATCTAAAAATGCATTTTTAAGCTGCACAAAATAATTACTTGACAATTCAAACAATTATTTAATTAGATATCTCTGCCTCTGCTTGGTTCGCGGCGTCTCGCTGATTTAAAAACATGGGTCTCAAATTCTCCCGCAGGTTTGTCTGCAGCTGCAGGCATCGGGGTCGACGACCTGCGCAGGCTGTGCATCCTGCGCATGAGCTTCGTAAAGGGCTGGGGGCCGGACTACCCGCGGCAGAGCATCAAGGAGACGCCCTGCTGGATCGAGATCCATTTACACCGAGCCCTGCAACTATTAGATGAAGTCCTGCACACCATGCCCATAGCTGACCCTCAACCTCTTGACTGAGTTAAAACTAAATGAACTGTACCAAAAAAAAGAAAACACGGTAACTACTTTTGACACACCACTTCACCTGTAGGCCTGGAACGCCAGAGGACTGTAATTACATGGATGCTGTATAGGTTATAGTTGTAAAAAGGACCTGAAGGCCGGCATTGTACTCCAGGTTTTTTTTAACCACTTGTGAGCTGGAATACTAAATTTCTTAAGTAAAAAAAATAAAATAAGATGAACAATCCTGTCACACTTGGAGTAGTTGCAGTACTCTAGAAACATTGGACCAACATGATACAGATGAAACAGGAATTTGGTGTTAACATTATGCGCTTATATTCAATCTTCAGTTTGGAAGGCAGTAAAAGTTCAATTAGACCTTGGCCCGTATTTATCAAACTTAGAGTGGAATTTTAGACTTACTCCAGTAAGTGTAGAAAATCTCTTAAATTTCCTCCTACTCTGACTTAAGTGTAAATGCCAGTTATCATAATTCTTAAGTTTAAGAATCACTTACTCTCCCAGATATTTATACCAGCTCTAAAGGTCTCTTAAGTGGTTACAAGTTGCCACTAGGGGTCTGCGATGGACTGAGAACACACCTGAGTGTTATTCTCAGATATAATGTACAGAGGAACTAAAATAAGGTGTTAAACAGGTTTAGTCATGCCGTACAGAAGGAAGAATGGTAACAAAAAAAAATATCAATGTGAATATTTTATTTTAAAGAAAATATTCATGATGCAAATAAGTACATTTTATGTAATTTACAGACAATCAGTATAGTGTGACATTAGTGTGTTGAAAGTGAAGTTATCTTAGGATTTTCACAGTTTCATCTCAACATTTCTCTGAGAATATTCTTGAACATGAAATCTGATGCAGTGATTGGTCCATGCCAGGGGTTTTGTATCATCATCCAGGATCAACAAAGTGTTGTAAATCAGCTCTACACTTCACTTAAAGTGAGACTGAGACCCTTGATAACTGACTTTTAGGCTCAGCTTTTAACTAAGAATTTTTTACACTTTTACCAGCATTCTTAAGAGTAATTCTAAGAAGTTTGATAAATATGGGCCCTGATAGTTTGAGAGGAAAAAAATAGCTTTTTGTCAGTATGAACATTCTTATATTCACAATTTAATGTGTTAAAAGTGCCCCATGTCCCAAAGTTGCTTTTCAAAATTGCCACAGTATATTTTCTTAAGTGTCTTTTATTGTGTCAACATCCTAAATGTATTTTTAGCTGGAGTACACTGCCGGTGCACTTCACCTTTTAGTGGGTTCCTTTGGCTTAGAAGACTTTCTGTAATAGAAATTATTTCCCCTCACAGATCAGGACATTTATGAAGATGTGTATGTAACTCATGATCTTGTCACATGTAATTTTAAAACATTTTAAAAGTTTTAATGCCAACAGACTTTTTTTTTTCATTATCTTTTACATTGTTTAACAAACACAATTTTGGTAAAAGCTGTTACTGCATGAAATGTTTCAATTTAATTCAGATTTGTTTTTTTTCCAATTATTGAACACAAATATATTTTCAGTTTTGGTTAGCTGTCCATTAGCACTTTATTTTTTTTTGTTTTGTCATTTTAATTGTGGTTACTTGGTTGTATCCATATAACCCTTTTAGTCTAGTTGAGAATTTGATTTGATCATTTTCTTGCTAGTGAACTTAATATTCATTAAAACGTGGCTCATTGTGCCCAAACATCAATTTAAAATTACTAATCACTGCCTGTTTTCATTTCTGGGGAAAATAAAATAAATTGGCTGACAAATTAAATTAGGAGTGAACTGTGAGGAAGTGTAAGCCATATTGATGCCAAAAATACTTTATGAAAATTTTAAAGATGTCTGGACTGCAGTTTTTTCAGTATTACATTACTTTTATTAGTTACTGGATTTGTTTTGCTCAGCAATATTGATTAAAAAGTGTTTTAACATTCAGCATTAATTTAATCAAGTTTTTTTATATACTTTGTTACCTTTTATTGTGGTTACAGTTTATTAGAAAACAAAACAAATGTACAATTTTCAGCAAATAAAAGATCGTGTTCACCTTTATCGTCACAATAATGTATCGAGTTAAACATGGAATGGGAATGATGTTGGTGTTTATATGTATGAATAAAATTGAGAAGTCACTTGTTTAGTGTGGAAGTCGAAACGTATGACACCGATTTTGAACAAGAAAACATTTATTACTGCAAAGACGAGTCACAAATTTTAAGAAAACACTAAGAAGCTAGCCTGAGCTCAGATCTGAAATATTCAGAAAACAAAACTACATGTGTCTTTAATAGTTCCCCTAATCAATACGACACACTAAATGATAATGTCTTTGTAAATATAAAAGTCCCCACCCACCCCGATCGTCCATTTTTCTGTAAAATGCACAATACAAATCACCCCACACACATGGTTTTCCTTGCCAATTTTGAGAATATACATTGTAAACTTAAACAGCACACAAAAAGAAAGTCACATGAAGTTTGTGTGTATATATTATATCAGATACTATACATTATCCAAAAAAAAAAAGGAAAATAAAAAAGGAATTCACAAAAGCACTTAAGCCAACAAATCAGATAAAATGTTCACTAAAAGAACAAATCATAATTAGGACACAAATAAATATACCTTTTTCAGTTTCTGATATACACTTTTTTTTTTTGTCAAAGATGAAATAAAAGAAAAAGCCTTCTTCAAAATGCCACCACCTGATGCTTGGCACCAGCATCAAGCAGCGTGCTACAGATGGCCAAGACTCACTAGACTGTCAAATGGCACTTAACAAATCCCAAACAGGTCCCAGCATTTAGAAAATATCTGTTGACAAAATAAATCACAATCATGAGGGAAAACAACTTCGAGCATTTTACTGACAGTGGCTCTTCTGGTGCATTTACCACCTCTACACATATGGGTTGTTTGCAGGTACTCTCACACGCGTTACTGGTAATGGATGTAAATTGTGGGTGTTCTCATCCTGAAAGTAATCAATAGTTTTAATCTGAACACTTCCTCTTTTCATTGGCAGCACCTGTGCAACTAAACATCTGCTTTATAGACTGTCTGAAGCCCACCAGAGACAGAGACCGTCTGCTGCAGTCAGGGTGAAATCAAAGGCACCAGTGGAGCTGCAACGTCGTCCATGTAAAGAGGCCATTTTAGCTTATATCCGTAAGTTTTTAAAGTCGGAAACTATTCTTTTGCAAACGGCAGTTATGAAAAGACGTCAATTCTTAATTCCAAAAAAAAAAAAGACACGAAGAAATTAAAATGTTGGCAGCTTTAACCATCAGTCCAGAGTTACCCTGGCAGACTTGGAGAAACAGAAACATCTGGTGTCTCATTAAAGCAAGAGGAGGAAAATGTGTTAGATTGTTTTAAAACAGTTTTAGCGGCACGTGGCAGCTAGACCAGAAAGCACTTACAATCCCAAAAAAACATAAGCACACAATTGTGACTTAAGCAATCATTTTCAGCCATTTTTTTTTACTTCAGGCACAAAATAATACAAGTCACCATCTATCTTGTAGTGAAGAATTATAAAGAGGCTGAGATGAAGTTAAATAAATTACAATAAACATGAAAGTAAGGAAGAAAACCAGTGACCAATAAAAACTTCGTTCATCTCATTTTTATACAATGTAATGGCCATAAATCATTTGTGTTGCAGTTATGTGAACATGATCTGGGTAAAGTATTGTAGGCTTGCATTTTTCCTCTTTTATTCACTGAAATTTATCAACACTGTCACAACTTTTGACCTGAATTTGACAGTTTTATACTAAAAAGATGTTTCCAATCTCAAGATCATAAAGAGCACAAAGAAGTAAAACACCTTCAACTTGCAGCAAAGTACAGTAGAGTTGCCTTTTTTTTTGTAATGTGAAACGGTTATAATTATAACGGAAAAAGGCAAACCTTCCTTCATCTGGTCAAACATTTCAAGTCAGTCTGTGTAGTGTAAGTGTAAAGGGTAACATGATCGTACCACAGGTTTAACCAGTCAAATTCGACCAAAAAGTAAAACATCAGTAGTCTAAATGACACAATGTATTTGCACTTTCCCACCTTATTTTACTATTACAACCTAGGCTCCACAAAAAAAGGCTCAAAAGAAAGGAACCCAGTAAATGCAGTGCCTCTTCTTTAACCTTAGGCAAACATTAGAAAAAAAAAAAAAAAAACCTTCTACTCTTTCTGTACAGTAGATCTGCTGTTTTGAATCAGTTCACAATTTCTCCTCAGAGCCCATTTTAACATAGCACTTAAACAAAAACACAATAAATATCAATAAATAAACATTTCTCTTGTGGAGAAACAATACATGACTGTTTAAACAAGCATTTGAAGAAAGAAAAAAAAAAGAGCAAATAACAAAAAAAATATTTTAGCAACACCAACCCCAGAAAAAGTTCCTATTTTTAGAGGATTAATCTCAATATTCCCCACAACATTGAAGGCTATAACAGTTCAAGTATAAGTTGCAATCTAAGAAACCAGAAGTTAGTCCCAAAGTCTTTTACACTTCACAGTCTATGAACTAATTACAGATGAGCTACCGGAGGAAACATTCACGTCTTAACAATCGGATCACACACACATAAAAAGCAACAAATATATGTAGTGTGTCAGCATTTTATATACTATACATATATATCTATATATCTATATATCTCTTTCAATATTAGAAAATATCTACTTTTGGTCCACTGTACAAAGATGATCTTCCAACAGGGAACAAAGGGTTAAGTGTTATATGGATTTTAAAATGAAAGTATCAGAGGTGAGAGAAAAGCAATGCAGATTTTTCTCCATTGTGTTGAGATTTGTGCAGTAGTGGTGTGTAGGTTAGTGTGTGTGTGTATGAGTGTGTGCAATAAGGTTTGGTGACTGTGCTGCACGCATCAAAGGGCTGGCACCACTGGTTTGAGGTAGGGTGGACTGATGGATGTGTCCCAACACACACACACACACACGAGCACGCAGACACAGGCACATAAACACGTGAAAGCACAGATCTAAAGCATCCGAACACGCAGACACAGGCACACTTCATCCTATGACAAAAGACTAATGCAAGAATAGGCCTCGAGAAAGGCAGAGTGAGGGCAGGAGCAAGGCTAAAGACTCGGACGAGTTTAAAAAAAAGAAAGAAAGGAGAAACTGATCCAGAGGAGAAACAAACAGGTGCGCCTGCATCCCACAGGCCTCAACACTGATGAGCCAGCCCAAATCCAGCCACGAGTCACCAGAAAGCCAAATCTGCGGCTGGGACAATGCGGAGGAGCTGCGGTGCTCTCTACAGCACACAGGTCAGGACTACACGGACAGCTGCATTTTAAGGATAAGGCACTATGATAAAGCCGAGGTACGAGAAATCCCTGACATTCTTTCTGCTTTGAAACATGGCACTGTGGGACAGGAAACAGCATTTTACTTTTTCATTTCATTTCTTATTTTTTTTTTTTTGGTGGCTCAAATGGCTCACTCTTAGCTTCCTCTTATTAGTTTATTTTTGGTCCACTGCAAACTTAAGAAACTTGATTAAGACAAAAAATAAAAACTGCAAAACCAGGGAATCATGCCCCGTAGGTTGTTTTCAAGATTAGGACTACTCGTCACAGAAACCACACTAAAGAGCATCTAAAATAGGCAAAGACAAGCATCATGCACGGGGTGCATAGAAAAGCTAGCTTTCTTTTTTGAAACAGCCTTTTTTTCCCTCAATCTCATCTGTATACAAAAGCAGCAGCAGACATTTTTTTTTTAGTTTTTTTGTGGCTTAAAGATGTTAAGCGATTATATGCATGTAACTAACATAACTATCAAACAGAACTGTTTCATGATCTTTACATAAATATACATAAACTGAAAAGTTGTCCCTTTTTTCTAGCTACATACAACTTAAACATCTCATTCAACTAGAATATCAGCTGCTGAAATTCTACTAAAAATCAGGAGGGATAACTAAAAGAAAAAATCAGTCTTAGCACCATGAAGTTTCACTAATACCAACTGAAATGTTAGAAGAAAAAAAAAACTATGTACAATAGGTGAAGGTTTGAATCAGTCAATGCATTTGCTCTCCTGGGACTAGTGACATGGATTTGAGCTCGGAGACATCAGTAGTTTAATGGAATAAAGCCCATCTGTGTTCACAGACAGAAACAGTAAGTCATGTCTGAAGAGGAAACATTTAATGGGTCAAATTAGTCCTTTTCCTCCAGGTCCTTTCCACCAGCTGCCGCACTGTGTTAGAGCACAGACTCACAGGATGACTACACATCCAGAATTCAGACAAGTCAGACAAAGGGACAGAGAGCACATCTTGGCCGGAGCGTCACTCCTCCAACGGACCAGGCCGGAATGCGGAGAGTGCAAACAGAGACAACGCATGAAAACGATGCAGACATCGAGACTTCAAGTGAAAAAAAAAAAAAGAGAAATGTGGAGAGTGAGACGGCTAAACAACTAGGCAGACGAGGTGAGCTGTGGCCTTAGAGCCTCAGACGGAGGCATACGTGTTGCCGGTGGTGCTGCAGTGACGGATGGTGGGAGTCCCGGCGGAGGGCGTTACGATGCTGACGTGCTCAATGTGGTCCTGGGGGGGCTGTGGCAGTGAGTGGAGGACGCTTGGCTGGACAACACCCACCACCGGGTGGGTCCCGTCCTCTAGCGCCCCGACCTGGATCACCTGGATTACCTCATGCTCCGACTTCTCCCGCTTGGGGAGCGGTTCCCCGGACTCCTCCGTGTCATCTTCTAAGTCACTGTCCATCCCACTTGTTTCATCTAAACAAAACGCAGGAAGAACGCTGGTAAATATTCTCAAATATACCCTCAAATGAATGAAACAAAATTCAAACATTTCAGTAATACATAACACCCAATATGACCAGCTGAAAAGATTAATAAGTAGTTCAATAAATAAATTTACACACATCAACTTGTACGGATTGTCCGTAAGTTATAAGGATTTTACGTCATTTTGCAGGTATGGACAAGAAATAAGTGAACAGATAGAGATTTGTGGGGTATTGCTTTGAAACTACTTTCTTTTTTTTTATAGTAATCTGCTTATCTTACCTTTATCAATGCTAGTAAGGGATAGGTTGTTGAGGTTGTCAAACTGAAAAGAAACATTTAAAAAGAACAAGAGATTATTGGTTTAGATTGTTTTCTGTACTATGGTAAATGCACTGACATACAGTGGATCTGCTGTTTACAATAACAAACATTAAAACAAAATGCCATCAGAACAGCAAAACGAGTTTAGAATCCAGAGATATGCTTACTTCGCCCATGACACCAATCGGCGTCTCTCCTGTAGCTTGAGCCACACGATGTTCCACAAGATAAAACATGTACTCATCATAAAGCAGGCGAATGAGGTGGAAGGAACCAAAGCTGGCAGCACTGCGCAGGGTCAGGTCCCTGATCACCATAGAACTGCAGAGACAAAAACAAGGTTGAGGTTTGGAGTCAAACACACTGCAGCCTCCCAGTGTGTCTTTGTATGGCTGACATCATTCAGACCTGTAGAAGGACCACTTCAGCAGGAACTGTCTGGCTGCCCTGGGGAAGCTGGGCCTGTGCTCATAAGGCTTCAGCACCTGAGTGACCACATTGTCCAGCCAGGCTGCCCATTGCTCCAGAGAGCTCTGCTGCTGCAACGTGGCCTTAAAGTCCTGCTCCAAGTGCTGAACCATTCCCTCCTCACACTGGCACACCCATGATGCCTGCTCCTGTACAACAGGACAGGACAAGCAGGAGGAGTTACGAAATGTTTTTGATAATAGAAACGTGTGGAACGCACAAACAAAAAAAGCACTCCTCTGACCTGTACGTTGGCAAAGTCAACCCGGTTGAGATCACTCAGCATCTGGTTGATCTGCGATGTGTTCTGCAACACAGCACGTGCCGCCTGAGCCAGGTGGTTCAGAGATGTATATCTGCGCAGCGTTTGCGCAAAGGCACTAACAGCGGCAATCTGAGACAACACACCAAACACCCAGGTTATAGCTTTACCTAACGTTCATACAGAAATGTTATCCGTTTATTTCCTGCAGAAGTGCACCTTGGTCTGAATCATTCTCTGTGGAATGGCATTCATGGCATTACTAAGCCAACCTTCCAGGCTTTTGGCAAAGTTACGAATGGCTTGAGTCAAGGCACCTGAAGAGAAAACAGTAGGGAGTTAAAGATCCTACATACGTGAAGCAGTTATTCATTGAAACATAAAAAGGTTCTGTGACAGTGGCTCACTGGGAATGGGTCTCAGGACATCAGGAATAAGAATCTCCACGAGGGCTTGGTACATTAAATGGTCACAGGTGCTCATCCACTTAAGAACCGCCTCGTTTCTGCACAGCACCAACAGCTGTGCTCGAGGAAGCCGGGCTTCTATCTCACTTATGCTGCTACAGAGGGAGCAAACCGTATTTACAAAAGACTCTTCTGAACAATCACATTACCTTCCATTAAATAAATAAATAAATATGTCCATATACTGATGTGCATGTGATGAGAGTTCAGTCGCACCTGTTTTCTGTTACAGTGGCGCCCTCTATGGTGTCAGGAGGAGAATAACGCCAGAACGTCTGCCACAGCTTCTCAATTAGACCGAACTGCAGGTTCACGACAACATCCAATATAGCCTGAAACACATCCAGAAATTAAACAAGATGAGTGATAAATTATGACTGCAGCAACCGTGCGTGGGACAAGAATGGATTTCTCTGAAAACAACTAAATATCAAACATTTTTTCAAAACATCAGCCTTTGACATTTTGTGTTTTTTGGCTTCACACGTCTTGAAGCTTGGTAGAGGCAATTACTACTTTCCAAAATATAAAAAGTTGAGCGTAACAACATTTAAACAAAAAGAAAAAAAATGCTAAAAATGTCAACAAGTTCACATTTATTACACTCCTTTTCTCTCGTGCTCAACTTACCTAAACTTCAAAGTTTATTTCACTTTATAATTTAAGACTTTACTTCAGTGTTTGCAACTTTATGGCCTTCTCCTGTTACCCTAAATAAGAATAATTCTAAACTGGTGTCATAATAGCTACATATCAAATAATCTTTTAGCTGTTCAAGAATGACCACAGCAGCTCATCCTCCATCCTCACTCCAGCTACCTCCATGTCCTTTCCAACTGTATCCATAGATCTCCTCTTTGGCCTTCTTTTAACTTTTTCCTGGCAGCTGCTTCAGTAACATCCCCCCCACCCATATACCCACTGTCCCTCCTCTGCACATCTCAGTCTGGCCTCTCTAACTTTATCTCCCAGTTCAGCCTGTGCTATAGGGGTAAGAAAGAAAATAAGGACTTGAGTCATGGTGAGAAAGTGTCAAAATGTACAATAAAGAATATGTGAAATGATGTTATTAAAACTTGCAACTAACGTTAAAAGACATTTCTTAGCCGTCTTTAAGAAATGTTTTCTAACAGTGTTTTTTTGTGACCTTGAAGAAAATGTTCAAAAAGAATCTATTTTATCTAACCTCACAGTGCTCTCTGTAAAGGGATTGGAGAGCTTTTACATCTTCTGGGCCGATGTTTTCCGTATTATTCTGTCCCAAGTCCAGCTCTACAAAATCAGGGAGTGCCCGTGATGCATCTGTCGAGAAATAAAATGCTAAATGAATTCGATAAACAACTATAACGAAGTTTGAAAAATAGATAAATAATATATGTAGCATTTAGCTGTTTCAGTTCTTAGCTCTACAGACACGCAGATAACGTGGAAAAAAGCTGCTGACCTAGGAACTGCTGGTGGTGCTGGCTCTGTGCAATAACCGTCTGCTCTGCTGCACCAGGATGGTGCTGGCTTCCACTTGTGTAATTGTCCCCAGAGCCACCGTCAAACTTCTGCACTGGCTTGAATCTGAAGGCACAATGCAAACCTCAGTATTCCAACAACTTGAAACCGTGTCGCAAGAAGTGTTGCGTGCCAGGATGTTCTACCTCTGCTTCTGCTGAACAGGCTGCTGTCTGAGGGCCATGTACTGCATGTCTTCTTGAAGTCTATTAAGCGGGGAGTCTGGTTTCACACGTATACCATAGTAATGGTATTTAGAGTTCCCTCTGCGAGGCAAAGCAAAAAGGTAAACATGCCGACAGCTGTACTGTGATTGCACAAAAATCTTCAGTAAATAACAAGGGGAAGAAATGATCAAGTCAACATGATGCATTTTTTTTATGGTTTAAAAAAATAAGCAGTAACATCTAACCTTGTTCCAAGACGTCTTGTACGGAGTCCCATGAAGATGGAGCGAATGAGTTTGCCAAAAGAGGCTGCATTTACAGGGTCCAGTTTCTGCTCCTGGCAGTGGCGTAGATAATGATTGTAGAGGGTGGATCGTGGTAGACTTACTCCCTCTGCTGTCTCGTAATTGTCAAGAAGCCACTGGAGCTAAAAAGGAGGGGAAATTGGGCTTTTTAACTCACTTAACTACATTTATACCCTGGTCAACAAAAACGTGATTCAGTAAAAATGTTGCTGCGTAACAGCTTTGCAAAAGCTTCTAAGGCAGCCAGTGATTTGAGTGCAATTAACAAACAAAACAAGCCACACATATACAAAAAAAACACAACACTGAAACCATATATAGAAAGATAGACAGGCAGAGCAGCAAAAGATTAGGATTAGCAAAACGTAAGGTAAGGCGAGGGTGTGCATTTAGAAAAGCAACTTACATGGCTGTTGAGCAGCGAGCTTCTCTGACTGGATAAACCCTCCGATTTTTGGAGAGTCTCAATCGCCATTTCAATCTGATGAACCACGAAGCACAGGACAACAAAATGTAAGAGTGGGGGGGTGGGGGGTGGGATCAAAACCAAAGCAAGAAAACTAAAGAGCTCGATGTGTACACAAGCAAAAAAACAAAATAAAATAAAGACAGTCTAGAAAAGATCAAAGCAAGCACCGCTAACCCCAAGCAGAGCAGGTCTACCTGTCATTTACAGGAAATCTTTGCTTAGCAGAGAAACGGGCAAATGTAACATACAAAACTTTGAATGACCTATACTGTGAATAGCTGTAGTACACACAACTATTCAGGATTTATGAAGGATAAATACACCAGTAACAACTATGAATGTGAAGATGATATACCCAACTCTTATAGAAAAACAACAAACGAGTGCAGTAAGGTGGCTACATGCAAGGTTTTCTGTCTGTTTTTAGATTGATAAAGATGACCTAGAAATACTGCACAAGAGTTTTAAATCACCCCTAATTTCTTTATAATTTGCATTTAAGACAACTGGAGTGAGTTTTGACCATGTGACAATATGATCTACTCTGTATTTACCATTGCTGACATGCTGTCAATATAGCAAAAAAAAAGTACTGATGATGATCAATCAAATCAATCAATAATAATAAATAATATTAATGAAAATATTATTAATATAAATAATAGAGTGAACATAAGCTATCTAATGTATATAAAATGTCAGAAAGCTGTGTGTTTTATGGATTTAATAACTGCAGAGAAACAGGAAGGCATGTCTCATTTCATAAGCAGATTTTATCTTATTTATCTCTATGTGGATGTGATCAGACCAGAACTGAAGCTAATAATGTAACTGTTTAATATAAGTGTATAAAACCAATATAATCACTGTTAATTATTGATCTGATTAGCAGGCATTAGCTTCTGCAGAATATATTGCTGTACAGAGTGTAGAACTCTGCTGAATCATGCTACAGTTAAGCACAAATTAATAAACATTATAAGCTGATTTGGTTCTAATTTGTGTAATATTTACACAGTGTAAAATAATATGTTTGACTATTTTTAGCTTTCTATTAGACAAACCTGACCTGTTGAGAAGATGATTAGCCAAGAGACAAGTTTCATTCTAAAATATCACCAGGTATGTAGTTAACAAGTGTCAACTGGTAAATAATATTTTTTATTATTTATGACCGGTAAAAATAAATAGTTAGTAACTGACTTCAGGTCTGCTGTAGATCATTGTTACTTATAAATTATATTTTCTTCTAGCCGTTTTACATGATTGCTGAATGAAATTAACATATATATTAATTTCTTGTAAAAGTGTTACAAAAAACTGTGACATAGATCCAATTGAACTTGCTGTTAATCACACAGCTGTTGTGTGAGCTGTTACCCTGTTTGATTGCCATTTTTGCTCCACCATGATGTCACAGATGTTAACAGTGGATGGGCTAGTGAACGGGGGGGGCTCACTCTAGTGAAATTTAACAATCATCCAACAAACCAGACTTTCATGTAAAATTTTAAAGTCATCTTGATCAGTAATTTTTCTGGGTTTCTGAAGGTTTTCTAAAAAAAAGTTTGGAACTGCATGACTTAAAACTTTTGCTCAGTCCTGTAAACCCAGTTATGTGATGTGAGCCAAAACCTTGTTTAAAAAGACTGAAATGGAATAAAATATCAAATATTAAGCTCATCAGAGAGTGGCTGTTTGGTTTTAACTTTGACTTTGTTTAGTACAGAATATAAAATAAGTGTGTGTGCCTGATCATAATTTTTAGTCCAGTGATATTATCAATACAAAAGCAGTCAGGAACAGATTCAAGCATAAGAAGCCATTTCGACGAGTGCTTTGCAACTTACGGTGGCTGGGGAGGCTCGTGCGGTCTGGGTGGCAGGGTGTGGTCCGGCATTGTCCATCAGGTAAGCCCCGGAGCTGCTGCTGATTACCTGACCCCCCGCCAAGCCCATGCTCATCCCACCGGTGCTCCCTCCTCCGTTGTTGGTCATGCCATGAGATGTCACCACAGTGGAAACCTGCGACGAGCTGCCCTGCGTGTCGAAGTAACTCCCCCCGCTGTTCTGGCTGTACAGCTGCGGCTCCGAGTACGAGTAGGTTCTTCTGTTCGGTAGAGAAGTTAGAGGTAAGCAATAAAAAAAAAAAATCTGCTCATGATGAAGAATATTCAAAATGCAAGACTTTCTTTTTTTATGTTTCTCACACTTCTTTGAACAAACCCTGTGAAAATGACACAGCCCCATGGTGCTCATGCAGTATTTGGCATTTGCACCAAACTGAACTGTAGATTAACTTAGTCTTCATGTCTATATTCAATAGTCTCACACAATGTCATATCCCCGTACTTCATATTAGCATTCCAAGCACACTGCGTGAAAGTAAAATATCAAGGCTGCTGCATATGGAAGCAGCTGAAAATATCTCTCTTAACTTATACGAACAGTAGGCGTTCTTTTTTGAAACAACTGACAAGCAGATTATTGAGACCTTTAAGGCACCACAATAACAGTGTAGATTATATTAAAGAAACAAATTGTTAAAACTGACAGCGTCCCTCCCCACTGTCATTGTTGTATTCGAAGCTGAGCCACACACAAAATTACATTCTACAAATTAAAAAGTTTGAACATGTTTTTCTGGAATGAGAATTTATTAAGATATCACACTGACAACCGTAAGGGTAATAAAAGCAGTGCGTGTCTGAAAGGAGCTATATTAAATTAACATTAGCCTCATGCTCACCCATCATACACCAGCTCCTCTTATATATAAAATTGTAGAAGTCACTGTGTCTGTTATAGACAAACATATAGGCAATTTTCACAGTAGGACAAATGCAGCTCGAGTCTGTTTATCAATTGTGTCTCCAACTCCATTCTATGGACCCAGGGGACCCCTTTCATGGCATCAAGACTTAAAAAAAAACAACAACATTGTCCTACTTCTGGTCATATTCAGGTGACGGAGTACAATAAGGCATATGACTGCAAGCTCCTCAAAGAAAAAGAAAGAAAAAACAAATGAAAGGAGAAATCAAACACAAAAGACAACTGTGCTCCCACACCATCATGTGCTTGTGACATGAATGATCACATGAAAAGACTTGAGAGGAGATAGAAAGAGAGAGAGAGGGGGAGAGAGACAACAGGCTGCAGGGATGGAGTGTTGATATTTCTGGAGCTGGCTAACAGACTGACTCACATGTTGCCGTTGGTGTATACGCCACTGTTTTCCTCGACATACTGCACCTGTGCTGGGTAAACATGCTGAACCTGTTGAACAGTCTGGGCCTGGCAAAAGAAATCGCGACAACTTCAAATGATTTGTTTCGGTGTACTTAAACGTTACAAGCATATGTGCGTTTGGATCCAAAACACGCGTTAAAAAAGGCCAGGTTGTACCTGCTGCTGGACAGGCACCTGCTGGGTGGAGCCGGTAGGCTGGACAGGCACGGTGGTCTGAAGAGGGACAGTGGAGGTGGAGTCAGCGCCTGCTTCAGGGGTCTGCATGGCGCCTGAATAGAAAAGAAAAAAAAAAACCATAGATTATCAGTCGATGAATTATGGCCTCTCCAAGCGAAAGCCAGCGCAACTATTAACCTGTTGGCCTCAATGTCTGAATCAACTTTATTATCTCATAATAACCACATCATAAACTCAAAGCAATATAAATTCAATATCCCTGTTAAATAAAGACACAGATAACCAAAGAATACGTCATTGATATATATGTCCGAATATTTCTAGTTGATGCCAGAAACTGCGACTAAACTTTTATTCCATTCTACAATTTTGGAACATATTACCCAGACCCCCGTCCAAATAAGTGACATTAATCTCCAATAACTTCAAATCAAACTTGCCGCTTCACTTTTTCCATGCAACAAAAGAAAAATCTGTCTTGAGAAAATGTTTGTCCAAAAAATGCAGTAACTATCCACAGTTTTGTGTGCTTAGAAAACCCAGCCAAACAAGAACCTAATCTTGGGATAACAGGAAGCACAAGGTGTCATCATAAACCCAATGTATGTTTTGCCCAAATCAATCCCACTAAAGCAGCTCCAATTGTACCCGAGCACCTGTTTCCACCCTTTGGTACTCGGTGTACTGAGAGCCTCATGCATCACTGACACATGGTCTTGTCTCCACATTTGCAGCCATAAACCGAGTTAATATTTAACAAACTCTAAATAGATGGTGTTTCTCATTTGTCTGCCAGTCCCCACTTTTACAGGCTAAACGTTGCTTCTGACTGAGCCCTGGAATAGAAAAAAAAAAAAAGTTTCTAAAAACAGGAAACATCTGTTTATGCCTTTCTACCAATTTATCGAAATTACAAATAATACCAAAGCAACACTGTGATGCTGTATGTGGTATACATATTAAGCCTTGCCTAACTGGGCAAAATTGAAAAGAAGCAAGAGAGTGAGTGGAAAGACTTGGGCTTAACCTATGTTTTTGAGTTAATAACAGTGTGGCTACCATCACACGTTGCTTCCTGGGAAAGGCCAACTCCTCCCCATCACAGTTTCCATGAACAAGCCTCTCTTGGTTAATTAAGCTGGTACTCCTAAGAGCTTCAAATCACTCCAGGGACAGCTTGCCCCTTTCCATTACCTTCAAACTTGTACTGTCCCCTTTAAGCTTTCACTTTATTCCTGTCGGGGTAGCTATAGACCAAAACTAACCGCACTATCGGTGAAAGTATCAATGAGACAGCATGGAAATGAACTGTACTTTTCTGTAAACATTCAAGCTCATGAAGCCTTTTGATTTCATCAAAACAAGTGTTGAACACCTTTGGGAAATAAATGCATTTACTGTGAGTAGCGGAAAGCCGAGGAGCCAGACTGACCTCTGTCCGTTAACAAAACCACTGCTGTTCAGACCAAATATTTGTAATCCCTCAATCTGATGCGTCACCGTGCGTAAGGAGCACCAAACTTACAAACATGTCATGCCTCATATTTAACCTGTAGCGCTCAGTTTCCTACATCCTGAGCCAGAAAAAGGACTTGAAGAGGGTGAATTTTTTTATATTTCACTTATATTCCACGAAGCAGTTTGAAAAGCTAAAGCAAATGGCCCCAACTGAGTCCACCTAATTGAGGAAAGGAGCCCCTGCATCACAGCATATCCTCGTCGCCTCACCTCAACCCCCTTCACAATGACACACACACACATACCTCCTGCCACACCATTCAGGCACTCCCTTGTGGCCCACTTAAATGCTGTGCTCCACTGAGCAAGTGCAAACCCTACAAAGACACAGAGGAACAAAAGCCACCAAGGAGTGCAACATTTTTTTGCCCCCCGAGTTTTCTCCCTTCAGTGCCTAACATCCCAGGCCACGAATTGGGAAGAAGCGCACACGAGGTTTACAGCCAACGGAAAACACAAAAAGACTGTAATTTGCCTCCGGAATGATCACGTATGACAAAGTTGGAAGTGTAATGTGTGGAGTCAAGACATACATGCTAGTGAGCAGGTCTGATTACATCCAGGAGAAATATTCTTTCTTTTTCCGACTCAGCAGCTTGATCAGGTGGCAGGAAAACAGGCGGAGGGAGATGTGATTGGGAGCCTAAGTAGTGGAGGGTATGCAAAGAACTGTGTTTGTTTACAAAGGAAGGGGGGGTGGGGGTGGATTAAGAGTACAAAGAAAAGTGGGAGTGACTTTCATTGTAAGGACTGGTAATGTCAAAAACTATGAACCTCTAAAGAAGAATGTTAAAGCACTGACTCTATGCACCAGAGACACACAAGTTATTACAACTATTTTAAATTCTACTGTTTATTTTAAACAGCCAGGTGTAAGAGAGAGAGAGGGGAAAGTGGGGGGAATCACATTTAAATAGATACGAGTATTTCATTAACATTACAGAAAGAAAGGCTGTGAAGAATTACAAACTGAACATGCAGCTAAGCCAGGAAAATGGCCGACAGAATAATTGAATTAATCAGCCTCTCTTTAAGTGATTGGAAATGCAACAGGATCCAGGCAGCAGGTGGCATGGTACTATTTCTGCCCTTCTGGACTACAGGTAAGTGGTAACATGATCTGATAGTTGGCAGTTCCTAACATCCAGTTTTGTTTATGTGTGCGCGTGTGTGAGGAAGGGGGTGGGGTGGTGGTAGATGAGAACTAAATTAGGTTGTCTGCGTCAACAGATTAAAATTATTTTGAGCATTACCTGCATAATGCGTACAAATTGATGACATAGTATGTTGATGCAGTCGGAGTGGACTACGTCCAAACTATCTTTTACAGAAAGTTCTAACATTATTTGGAATCGGTGGTTCGCTGAACTTTTCCTGATGAATCGCTTTTCTCTTCTGTTGAGGATAGATGAAGATAAATCAGGACGTCTGGAGTCTCACACCAGTGGAGATGCACCTGCCCTCCCTTCCTTAGACAGACACGCACACGCACACATGTATATACACACACCTGTTTTCTTTCCTAATGGGAATCAGTTGCTGCAGGTGAACAGGGGACCTGGTGAACCCAAGACTAAATGTGATGCAACACTAAGAAATCTGATTTAAATGAAACACCTACAGAATTAAACAAACCCTAAATGGATATCTCTTATTCTGTTGGGAGGAAAGTGTATGCAAACATAAACTGGTTTATTCACTTTCCTGAAATGCAATTAAAAAGATTTTTTTTTTGAGGGGGGGGGGGGGGGGGGGAAACGGGGAAGGTGCAAACTTTTACATTAGTCTATAATTTTGAGTAATAACAGAGGGGGTATATACTGACATTTATCAGCTCGTATTTTGAAATTCAGAATGAATGGTTTGGTAAAACATAAACATATTTTAATGTTAACCCAGTAAAGGTTATTTTCCTCCAAGCTGGCCCCTGCAGAACTTAGCCCCGTGTTATCACAAAGCTTATCAGCCATCTGATGCCACAAAGAGGGCAGATGGAGAGCTAGCGAAGCTGCCTAAGACAAAAGGGAAAGTAATGGCTTAGCTATTGTCAACCAGTTAGTGAGTGGAGGGCTAGCTCTCACCACTTTCCATTTGCTAAAACTCACGTAACGATTCACGAGTTGAGAAACCCGAAAAACAAACTTGCAAAACCATCGTAATATTACCCCTAAACAAAAAAACGGGATACCAGCAGGCATTGTCAGGGAGGCATCGCTGGCGTTAGCAACAGACACCTGCTCCAGCTGACCAGTTAGCAACACTGACTAGCCTCGGGCTCTGCTACCACTCAGCGTGGAAAGTTAAAACTAAAATTTAAACGTCAAAAGCATTATTTTAAAACACGTTTCAGCCTCACGGCACTCCTAAAAGCAGGATAGCTCGTTTCTGCGGGTTAGCAGGACCTCCCACGGTGGTGAGTTTCCACGGGGAACCTTTTAGCAAGCAGGCTAACACGTTACAAAGAAACTACTACCCCAGCTATTCGCCGAGCCTCCATCCAGCGGCGGACAAAACATAAAAACAGAAGCGCGTCCGAAATCTACCTCAATAAAACCCCAAATCCACCCGGCGAGGAAGGAAACGAGCTGCATTCAGGCTAAAAACGGTTTTAAAAAAAAAAGAGTTGAAGCAAACCTGAGCGGTGAACTGGTTGATGAAGATGAGGATGGTGGAGGAGGTGGTAATGATGGAGCCAGAGGTTGTTGTTGGTGGGTTACAGTCGCCAGGACTACGGTGACTATGGCGTTGCCTCACTGGGCAACAGTTGCTACAAAACTCATCGGCAGCGCGCAACCTTCTCACCAGGCAGGTGGGAGGAGATTTAAGCGTCCAGATATACCTTCAGACAAATCTATTCACGCCCTGAACGCATCACGATCAACGCTCCACTGAAAATATGTTGCTATTTCTGCTCACCATTACATCAAAGCTGTGGCCACACTTTCTTTTAAGACTTTTATTTTGATTTTTTTATTGGTATTTGCTTTTGTTTGTATACCTGCACTATTTATCTACACTAGCTTTGAAAAAAACAAAAAACGTTTATTTATTAAAATGTCATCACAATTCTCTATCTAAATCACAACTTTTATAGAGGTATTAATTGTTGTATTTTCATAAATATCACCAGGTCTTTATTTATTTATCTTTATTTTAGGGGAATTTTCATTTGCAGTTATATGTGCATATTATTAATATTAATTTATATGTATGTTTTTGAATTTTATAAGAAAAACTAAAGTAATATGACTAATTATGTAATCAATTAAAGGGGCTATATCATGTAAAATCAACTTTTTTGAGTTTTATATCATGTTATG
>JARVGW010000278.1:11523886-11553988 GCA_031762495.1 Anablepsoides rubrolineatus | reverse complement strand
AAAAAAATTACAAGTATATACCAAGTAGTGCATTAGAAAAATACTTATTATTTTAAAGTAAATATGGAGAACTAAATATTTTTTGTAAATATAACTATGAAATCAACATAATATTTATAGAGGCAAAAATTATTTTTATCAGTGTAGAAGAGTCTCTGGGCCGGGATTCGATCTAGTGACCTTCCTGCTGAGAGGCATCAGCTCTACCAACTGGGCCACTGTGCTGCCCCTATCCCTGCCATTTTTGGAGCATGATATTAAAATTGAATACCTGTCCATTTCTATTTTCATCTGTTTTAAATTGAAAAAACAAATAGCCATCCATTTTTTGCTTTTGTATTTATCTGTTATCCTTAATGAAATAAATACTCTGCATTTATTGCGTGTTATATGGTCACACAAATCTGTAACTATGGACAAAATATATAACTACCAAGAATATTTCTAGGAAATTGAAAATAGATGAGAAAGCGAATACATCAGGCTTCAGGCATGTAGAGGCATGGAGTTTTATTTTTGTGCAATTTTCAGTCCTATTTGTACAATATTTTGTTTCTCAGCGTGACAGTAAAGGGAAATTTTACTGGAACCCACAAATGTGAGCATAGTTTTGGCACAAACAGGAAATACGAGATTACAAATCTTTTCAATCACACTGCTTTGAATATTTTGTAAACGGATGTTTTTCTGTGTGTTTGAAAAAGGGGAAAGAAGAAGAAGGAAAAAGCTCAAATCTATGGCATACTTTTAAAATACCAGTTGCACAGCCTTTGTGTGTTCAGTATTCTTGGTGGTTATTTGTTGGGCAAAAGTAAAATGGTGTTTTTTTAAATTTTTTATTAGATAAAGCACAAAAAAGTATTTATAAAAAAGGAAAAGAAAACAAAGCTGTTCAGCTTTAACTCTTCATACAATGGCCAACCACTGTCACCCTCTCTCTCACACATGAATGACTAATTAAGAACCTGGCAGAGCATGAATAGGCACTATTATTAATCCTCACTATTTAACCTGATAGGAGTAACCCTCTACAGTGCTCCATTGAAACATTATGTACGCACTCAAAGTTTAGAGTAGAATCCGGACAGGAAATCCTTCTGATTAATGCTAGGATCTGCTCATAACCTTGGAAAGCCTTTTTGCTAGAAACTACACTGATTTTTTTTTTTTTTTTTTGATGAGAGTCAGATGAACAGAATGAAACCGTATCGGCCCAGCTGTAAGAAACCTCCACATGGTCTTTTTCTCTCATTTCCTGTTAAGTTTCTTTTCCTTGTGATTCCATGTCTCCTGCCTTGAGGTTGGAAGGTAGAGAAGCAGCTCTTTGATTTGGATCAGGAGTCTATAACTTTGTGCCCTTCACCCCCTCTCTCTCCTCTGCCCCTGACTGTCTCAGGGACACCTCATCTCCTGCCTACCACACTCCTCCATCCACTGTACATGCAGCTCCAGCCCTACGGCCGCTGCAGTCAGCCAGGCTAATGGAGCCACTTACTGCCCCTTTAAATCTTAACGGTGCTGGTTAACCCTTTATTGATGTTCCCAGACCCCCTCTGATGCCTGCAGGGCTGGCCAGACTGTAAATCGACTGCCTGGGTTTGATCACCTGCTTGCAGGCGAGGATTGGAGAGAAGGCAGGCTCCGTCGTTAGGCGCAAAGAAAGCGAGAGAGAGAGAGAGGAAAAAAATCTTACTACAACCATTTGTCAAAAAGTGAACCATGATGGGTTTTGTTCTGCTTTAAGGTCATGGGCTTGTGGTGTTTACTGTCACGGGAGACTGAACAGTTTGAAGTTTGCAGGATCACAAAGTGCCAGAAGTTTTTAAAAGTTCCTTCTTTGACTTTACCTTCAAGTCTGTGTTTGTATTAGCCTCAGGCTGCTTTTTATGTCGCACAAACAGGCTTTTAAAGACCAGCTGCTGAGACTTAAGTAACAGTTAAATTAACCCTGTGTGTCTCACTAAGTCTGTAATGAGATGACAAGTCTTAGATGTCTACACATAAACTGTAATCATTTCTATGTTTGTGTTATATGTGGGTAAAAAGACAGGCATGTATACGATGTGGATTATTTCACTATTTATTTTTATATTTTCTACAATCTTGTTCTCTGATGTTCGTTTGAGATGACTTCCTTTTTTTTTTTTTTAGACACACGGCATCTTCATTTTCTCACAGATGCTCCCTCTGTGTTCCTCGACTGTTTGTAATAGAGACTCTGTAAATCCCTAATACCATCAGCAGATCTCCCTCGAGGCGCAAGGAGCTCTAAAGTCTGCATCTCTTGTCCAAACATCTACTAACCCATCTTGGGTGTTTAGGCAACATCCCACCCTCATCCTGCTCAAATCTGCTTAACCCCTTTTGAATGGGAGGAGATGGGTTGGGTCACTTGCCGTATCGCAGCTGTGCCACCGCCTCTGGTCCTTCAACAAGTACATCCAGATGAAAGGTCCAATAAACTCCACTCGACTGTTTTCTCTTCCTTTTTTGTTTTCCTCCTGCTTCGAAGCCTGCCCTCCATTCCAAAGGCCAGCCGTATCCTTTTACCTCAGGCGATGCTGGTCTGAGAGTCTGGGACATGTTAGCCAGCTGCCAAATGAAAGGGGATAAATCACGCAAATGAAAACAAATAGAGCCAGGTCTGCTCAGCTCCAATTAAAGCCGGCCCCACCTCCATCCTCTGAAAACTCTGCTGTGTTTTACATACTTGACAATGCACCTATAAAACCTGTATCTCCCCCCCCACCCCCACCCCATCTCTTCAAAACATATGACTGCACAGGGGGCAGAGTGGATTTCAGTTTTCAAATATTCTATTCATGCTCAGCTCTGTAGACCTGTCCTATAATCTAGAAACCAATTAGCATTGCTAATTTTATTGTTTATCTGTCTGTGCTGATGGAAGTTTCACATTTATGACATTTCAAAATGTGGGTTTGGACTAATTTGTTTTATTTTATTTTTCTCTTGTTCTCTCTTTCATATTTTCCTGCCTGATGATTCTGCTGCGTAAAGGTAAGATTCTTCAAGAAAAATACTCATAAGTTAGTCTTCCTTGTATAGTTAATTAATAGAAATGAATAAATTATAAATAAACCGTTGCTTTGTTGAAACCTAAGTGGACACGTAGACTAACGCTTGTTAGCTGGTTACCTTAGTTGGCAACTAGTTGGAGAATATTTAATTTTTATGTCTCTAAACATTTGCAAAGATTGTTAGATTTCTTTTTCACGAGTTACAGAGATTCAGACTTTTTACATGAAATTTGAATTACCTGTCTTAAAGGAAACATATCGGGCTTTTAAATTCTTTTTTTTCACATTTAAATTATTCAGTTGGGGGTTTATATAAATTGGAACTACAATGCTTTGGTCTGAATTCCTCCTTATTGTAACTCCACAAGCCCCTCTTTCACCCCTTTCCTGAAGTGTGTCTCAGATCAACTCATTTTGAGGCTGTCTCTTTAAATCCAAACAAGGCACTTCACACCCAGCCCCCCTCCAGTTTCCAGACTGGTCCATTCTAGTTTGATAGAGGGATTTACGACTATAAAGCAACACAAAAACTATTTAATTTACAAATTAATTAAAAGATGTCAAAAAGGGAAGACTTGTCCATCCAGCCTCACATGTTGGAACCAGAGTCTGACCCAGAACCAGAGGAGAATGAAGACCACCAAACTGTAGTTTGTAAGTCCAGACCTTATTTGGCAGTTCCATCGCAAATTCTGTGATGTAATAGTTCAAAAAGCATCATAGGAAATAGAGAAAACAGAACAGGTTAGAAATATGACCCAAACAGCACCTTTATTGACTAAATTTCAACTTTGCTGCACTCCTACTCCAAGCCCACAACAAATTGCATTTAATGGATAAAAAGTGGATTTTACCTGATATTTCCCCTTTAAACACTTTTCTATTTATTTATTTATTTATTTATTTATTTATTTATTCTAGAGAGCAATAGTAAGATTTTGACGTTTGCACAGAAGACTTTTTGACAGAAAACATCCAAGGCTACAGCCCTGAATGTCTAAATCTAAAAACAACAACCATACTAATTGTACTTACGAAAAAACTGGTCCAAATCTGACTAACTTCATTTTAAAAAATGTACTCAAATAGATTAAACTGTGATTGGCAAGGTGGGTAAAAAGCTTGTTGAGAGGTAATATGTGGGCAGAGCTGTGCAATGAAACACTTACTGTAGTTTTGCAAGACATGCTCACAAAAATAACCCACTTTTTTTTCAAAATTTGGCTGTGTAAAACACTCTGGACAACTCCCTGGTCAGCTGCTCACAAACCCTCAGAATTTAGTGAGATTTCAGTAAAAAAGCTGTACATTGTCTTGTTATTTTCCTCGCAATTTTTAACCACCAGCTAGTTGTCGACTAGTCTCCACCAGTCGCAGTCCAGTGAGATATTAGCTTCAATAAATGGTGAAAGAGCTGCTAAGCATGCACTCTGAATGACTCACATCTTCTTATTGAAATTAGAATTTAGTGTAGTTTTTTTTTTTAATCTGTGTAAACTTAGATTTCTGTTTGTATGTAATCACTGAGATGTTCAAGTGTATGTTTGCTCCGTCCTACATCAAAAGCAACCTTTGGAGGTGGAATACATCAAGGATTCACCCCTCCCCCCCCCCCAACACGATTTGCTTTTTCGCCCAGGCTGAATGACTCATAACTGAAGCAATACGGTCCTTGTGATAGGAGAATAAAACTGTGAATTAGAAACACCTCAGGTTGATAGATGTTTGTTCGTAACATACTTCTCTTTCACCCCGTTGGCTCCCTAAAGGGAAGACGTTATTCTTCATAGCCCTCCTCATCAGAAGTTCCCCTCTGGTTCACTGTAAAGCCAGGGTAGTTCCTCCATTGTCTTACAGAGGGAGGCGTAATTCGTCTCCAGAAACAATGATTTCTGCTCTGCCAGAACGCATTTGTGAGCTGCCACGCAGGGAAACAAGAAGACCCACTGACCCATGCTCCACTTCAATTAGCATTCGCCACCGACACCTGCTCACACCAGACCCTCGCAGCTCTAGTGTAAGCATGTGTGCAAATGGGTTTTTTCTTTCTCTCGCTCTTTTTTTTTTTTTTTTGCTGGTATAACTGCACATCTCCATTAAATATTAAAATAGAAGACTGGGAGTGTGCTGGAGCAGACCTCTTGTTCCCTTCTCTCATCAAAAATAAAAGGACAGCAAAGTATTTTGAAGTTGGAGAAAGACGCTGGGAAATGTAGGGGTTTTAAAACAACTAGGTTGTGTAAAGTATTTGTGTTTGTGAAGAGGGGAGGATGAGCAAAACACAAGCAAATTGAATTATTAAAACAAAAGAATAAAAGTAATTATTAATGAAGGAGCTATGTGGGAAAGTGAAAACAAGGCTTCGTGCTATTTGTGCTGGAGTTTCTGCGTAGGGGCGATAACATTTCTAACACCTGCGTTGCAGACCGGCTCAGGTTTCAACCTGAGGCTCGGAGAAGAAAAGACAAATGGGGTGAAAACGGGGTCAAAGGTCAGAGAGTGGAGCCACCCGGCTCGTAATGACTTTAACCTCTGACTCCCAGCCATGTCATGAGTCATCTCTTAATGTAGCGTGAGTGACAGCCCGGCTGCTTTTAACATTCTTACGTCTGCACTGCCAGCAGAGAGACGAAAAACAGATTTATGCAAATTCTAAATCCAGATTACAGCAATAAAAACTGCAGTTGGACGTTTAATACATCAGCCTCTAAATATACTTGTGCTTTTTGTAGTTTTAGATTTTCCCACTGTCTTTTGATTTCATGTGCATTGTCACAAAAACTGAACAAGACCCCCCCCGAAGTCCCAGCTTTCTTTCTAAATCGAACAGAGGACTTGAAACATGACTAATTGGTATCTATTTGTTTGTTAATGTTCCTCTTGTTTGGTGCTGTTGGGAACAGATGTGCCTGATGAGCTTAGTGAAGTGGCAGAGATATGCAGCGGGACGAGCCTAATCAGCAGCACAATTATAAGTTTGGGAGTCTGTGCGAGCTGAGAAGGAAAAAATGATTATTGTTTGTTGGTTTTTTTTCCATTTGCTGCACATGCTGCATCTCTGCTGTATTATCTGCAGTTTTTTGGACGTGTCAAGGTTTCTATAAGACGCAGACGAAGCCATATTTGTTTGCCTGTGTGAGGAAGAAAGGATCTGCCTAAAATCATGACCACCTTTTTAAAAGTACAGAGAGACGGAGCTGTCTCGTGAGATGTGACATCAGAATGAAGATGAATCTGTTGTTAAGTGATGAAGGGAGGTGACATACTTTCTGACCTCTTGCCTGACCCTGTGTGGTGACAGCTTTGTGATGAAAGCGTGTGTGACGGCAGGAGGAAGTGGAACAGAAGCCTTGGACTTCAAGAGCCTAATCTGTGAACAATAATTGGGTCAGGTACTGCGGAGGACATCCTAAGCATGTGGCTAGGTGTTTCATTCAGAATATGTCTATCTTTGACACCAGTCAAATGATAAATACACCCCCCTTATGGTGAACACATACTTAGTTTATTCAGGCTGAAGTGTTGAAGCAATCTGTCTCACACCTGATGGTTGCCACAGAAACCTCCTCCTGTCTTTTTTTATATTAGAAAAATCAACTTTTCTATTAACTTTCGGTTGCACATACCACTGATTTATGCTGAAATAAAGTCAGCTAATAAAGCTAAAATATAATTTCTTGCTGTTTCCTAATTTTCTTTCTTCCGCTTTTAATCTTCTTTAAGCAGCTTCTTCATTCCTCTTTTCAATATTACCCTCAATATTTGAAAATGAGTTTTTACTTGACCAAGCATTGCACCTAATTCAGAACATTAGCTTATTAAGGATTTTAATTTGCTCAGATCAAAAGGAACTTCTTTAATAAAAAAAAACTACTTCCTAATTAGATGGGAGGCTTTGTTGCCTGTCTGCTGATCAGTCTCTCCTCCACGTTTACAGTACTGAAAATAAAGTTTAAAGTTACATTTTATTTAACAATAAAGTTATACCATAACATATATTTAGCTAAATCTTGAAGACTCATCAAATTATTTCACATTTAAATAACAATATTAATTTAAAAAACTGATATGCCCTAAAGATGTCCATATACTGGTGGAGCAGCATTATTAACACATTATGAGAAGTGCATTTTTTTCTCTTACCTCCTGGCTATTTTTTACGTTTGTCTATTTATAAAAAAGAGTAAATAGTTTTTTAGTTTCTCTGTGGTTTAACAAATACTGATTTGTTTTATTCTCTTTATCTCTCTTTAAAATTTCAGTAATGTAAGGACGAATATTTAGGATATAGTAAATGTGGATTTGTCATTTTTTTGTCTCCTTTTAACATCTTAGGAATGAGAATCGTCTCTGCTTTTAAACAGAATTGAAACCTTTATGTTCTATTCAAGTACAAATGTCTGCCATGTCAGCTTCCAATAAAAGACTCAGGAACTGTTATGGTTATATGGGTAGGAACTGTTTTTTTTCCTCTGTGGGAAATGTTTCTTATCAATTTTGGCCAAATTTTATTTTATTTTGAAATGTTCAATTTATTCTTGACGTTATCACAAATTGACAAAACGTGCATTTAGTTTAAACTGATGTCTCGATACAGGCTTAAAGTTAGGTTTTCCATTTGCAAACACAAAATGCATGTCTTTGTCTTCCTTGATTAGAGTTGTGGGAAGTCCAAAGGTGAACGCCATCTGTGCCTACATCCAGATTTATTTGGAAAACCACAAATCTCCACAGGCTGTCTGCAAAGGCCACATATTTAGGCTTTATTTTTAGTGCACACCATTTGACTTTTATGCTCTGATTGCACTGTGGACTTGCAATATCATAGGTAAAAATACATTTGTGCTTTTTCTCTGCATGCATAGCTCTGATGTGTGCACGTACTGTATGTTTAACTTTCTGCAGAGTGTAGAAATCCTCCTTTGGGCTGTGCGATATGCAGAATGTGTCAACAGCAGGATGAGATAATGGCTCCAGACGAGGCTAATGTACAATCGTATAAACATTAATGGATCCTCTGAGGATTCAGAGCTGATATTTTGAAACTTTTTGTGCTGTATTGCTTTTAATATGGTGCTGATGGCGACGCAGGGTGCTCGATAGGCAGGAGCATGTAGAGGAACAGCAGGATTATGACATAACTAAATTAAAAAGATATGAGTAAAATGTAACCCAGGCGTTCAGAGAGGTGAAGCTTTTGTCAGTACATGAGATATTTTTTTTTTTCTTTTAATAATTTTAGGTTATTCCATGGAGTGGAAGATGTGATGTAAAATGATTCAGGCTGTGTCTGCCTCTTTAACAGGACTAGGCTATTAATATGAGTGCCTATTCTTCTGTTTTTAACACATTGGTAGACATGTAGACAAAAGGCTATGCCTCTGGTAATCTCAGCTGTTTTGTGTTTTATGGCGAATGCTGTGCTTTTATATATGTTCTCCGTGATTATAGCAGAAAAAAAGTTATGATAATGTTTAGTGCAGTTGGGGACAGTGGTGCTCGCATGACCAGATATGCCATAAATCATTCTGTCAAGGATGGAGGGAGGCTGGGGCTGAACGAGGGGCGGTGGGTGCTGTTGATGGGGGATCTGTGTGGGGAGGGGCAATGACAGTTTGGCAAGGTGATGTAAGACAAAACTACTAGCCTGTGGAGAAGCCCACCCCACGCACCCACTCCCCACTTGCCCTTCTTAAATGAACCAATATCACACCATGGTTTCCTCTGCAGCGACCACCATCTTTCTCTCTGTCACTTTCCTCTATCTCATCGGCCATGTTTTCATCCCCTCTATTAAAAGGCTCTGAGTTACTCGGCGGTGTCTAACTCCCAGACTTGTCTGCCACTCAGCATACTGACTGCTGGGCCTCAGCTGCTACACAGGGATGGGGATATATTGGATTTTGAAATATGGAGGGCACTATATATGCATCAGTAACTCTTAAAGACAATTATCTATATGTAAAAGTCAAAGAACATGGTGATGTATAGCAGGCCAAGGCTAGTCCGATTCTGTTGCAAGTGGGCCATAGAAAATAAATACTGGAGCTTTGAGGGCTGCAGGCAATAATTTGTAAAAATATTTGTCAATCCCAAAATCATCAAGGACAGCAGGCATGTGGTCTTTCACAGTTTTAGGCTCATAAAACAGCTTTTGATTGTTTATGTCCAAACTACTCACTGGGATGTAACGACAGCTCTCTTGTTTGGTGCAGAAGTGCCCAATAATTATTACTTCTCCATTTACCATTCTTCTGAAAAACAGAAAAGCAGAAAAAGTGATCTGATTTCACTCCTGTTTTTTTTTTCACATTGTACTCATTAATTACAGAAACCCTTTTGTTGCACAGTAAACACTTTTTTTCTATTTATTTGGCTTGGAAAAAGACATTTTGACTCCTGCTGTCTTCTGTCTGCAGTGGAACCTGTTGCTCAAGTGAAATGGATGAACCATTAAGCAACAGTTTAATTTCTCAGCTGCAAAGACAGCAACATTGGCAATAACAATTATCTGGACAAGTAAACAAGTTGATTTCTACTTATATACAGTATATATCTTAAATAAATACCAAAATATTAGCCTCTTACCTGTTTTGCTGCTTAAAAGAAACCAAGAAGAAGCGACAAAAATCAGTTGCTTTGCAGACTAAATGAGAGATAAACCAAAGATTATAGAGATTTTTTATGTAATTTGTGCTAAGTGTCATTAATGATTGGCACTGCTTTTTTACGAAGACAAACCAGCTAATTATTTATTTGACCTGGGATGCGAGGTACATACATACATTATGTCAAAACTAATTTGTAAAAAAAAAAAATTCATTTATGTTTACGTGATTAATATAAGTTTAAAATCATCAAACATGACTGCAGACAAATGGTGCCAGTCGAGCATAAAAAAAAGTAAAAAGAAGAGAAGAGTCAGACCTATCAAGCCAACTCCTGAGATCATTAAAGTGATGAAGATTAATTACTCCGGGGATCATGAATATTTTTTTTCCAAGTTTTCAGGCCAAAACTTTTAATAGCTGATATGTTAGTCTGGATCATAAATTAAAATCACCACCAGCACATTTATAGATTATTACATTGAACATATAGATTTTAAGTTTTATCATCCAGAATAGAAAACATTTGATTTTGTAAAACACAGTTCACCATCCTGCACAAGTCTTGCAACTTACTTGCAGCATGTTCACAGTCTAAATGTTTTTTGAGTGTTTTTTTTTAGTGACTACTGACTAATATGATTTGACAATAAATGTCACTGAAGCAGCTTTTCATCAAAGCTGCCGAGGGAAATCCTTTCATCTTGTAAATTCAGTTCAAGGATTACATGCTCTATAAGAGGATGAGAGGTATGCACATGCCAGTGATTCATGAGACCATTTCAAAACCTATTAGATAAACTCCAAAAAATAAAATAAACACATGGACTTCAAACTAAAACAAGACTGTAAAGTAATCATCATGAAGGGCTGTCATGTGAATGCATCTGCTGTCATCTGAAAACAATAGAAATATATTTTTTAGTTTGTCTTTCTTGATCTTAAGAGTATTTTCAACATTAAGTGATTTGAGGGATCCACAAATAAACTGGAAAATGTATCGGACATTCCTTCAACACAACCACAAGATTTATTTGTAATTACTATTATTACTACTGTATATATGCATGTAGAATGGGTCTTGGGTTTAATGAGTACCACTGTGAATATTGAACCCTAAAGGTACTATTTACAAGAAAATATTGATATTTATTCTGGTATACATTAGCAGAAATCAGTCAAATATCACATGTATAATACAACCCCCCAACATTATGACTGATTTTTTTGGTTAAAATAGTTTTCATTATACATATAAATATCATAAAAGTTTAATAAGTTTAGTTTTATATAAAGATATATAATCCTGTTTGTCCCTTTACGTGAGCTCTTTGTTCCATTCCATTTTATCTCTAATCTGTATTAGAATAAGAAAATGCTTTTTCTGGGTGGGAAAAGAACATTTTGTAGTCTGCATGGGCATTAGTTTGTGTTCTGTTTCATGACTTGGAGGTCTTGCGTCTAAAAGCGTTTCACCGTCACATCAAGGCCCATCACAGGCAGGATCCCTGCAGAGTTTTATCAGCACATCATCCAGACGCATTGATATTTGATATGATTGTCATGTCTAATTTAACCTCTGAGCCAAGTCTGATAATCAAAGATCTCAAAAATCGTTTCACAATATAGCTGTCATATTAGTATTTATCACATTTTGATAGATTTTGTTTTATCTGTTTGTCTTTGTGTATTTTCTCCCCTCTCTCTGTTTGACTGAGGGAGGCTTCTGTTTTAGTCGTGTTTTAAACACCTGCTTTGAAAAGCAAAGATCAGTCGTGTGGAAAAGCCCGGCAGAAGCCTTCAAGGGCTGCGGATCACAGGCGTAGTCAAATATTTGGGCGTGGAGCATCTGGGAGGTGCACAGAAGAAATCTTTTCATCCCCAGGCCCCTGATGAGGATCTCTGCAGCTGTCAGTGTGCATCTGATAGGGTTTTGGGTACAGAGTCCTGGCAGGTGACAAGGAGAGATGCATGCACCCAAAGAAGCTGATTACAACAGGCCTTTGTTTTGTTGGGTCAAACTTAAAGCAACTTTTAAAAAAAATTGAACTGTTGTATATTAATTTATTCTTATTGGCACCATTTTAGTCTTGCATTTGCGAACATCCTATTACCAGTATACTGTTGGGAATAACTAAAAGTTGCCTTTTAGGATACAAACAATTGGAATGAATTACTTGTAAAGCATCTAGGATGTAAAGAATCAGGCTTAATTATTTAAAAAAATGCAATTTTAATGTGAGCATCAATTTTACATCAGTACCAATTTGAGTCCAAGTCTACTTTTATGTGTTTCAAAAGATGAGATGTGAGCAATCATCACTCTGCTACAGTATCTGGGGTTTGCTGGAGCATTCTGGGTTTCTTTCCTTTTTTTTTTTTTTTTTGACAAGAAAGAAAAGACGGCAGCTTTGAAATGCCCACTTGAGGGTATGGTAGCTGATTTTTGTCTCTCTAAAGTCTTGAGAGGTAAGAATGAAAGTGCTTCCGTTTTCATTACGATGCCATGCAGCGTGGTTGCCTTTTAGTGCAGGCAGGTTAAAGGCAATGCAGATAGAAGACACAATCACCACGAGCTAAATTCGTGCACTGCAGAGGAATAACACCAAGTTTAAACCATCACTTTTATCTCCTTTCAACCCAATTACCCAAGTGTGAATTTAACAAGTTCAGGAATGTCTTATTCTCTATTAGGAAGCTGTAGATTAGTGTTGAGCTTCAGGCAGTAACTAAATAGACTCAATATGCTGAGCTATAGAATGTGAATGGGCTGTGCCTTTTTTAACCTCCTCCAAGTTCTGCAATGTTTTACAATGTTTTGTATTCACCTATTAACACTCTCTCTCACATGCTCTATCTTTGCCTCTTTCTCTATTTGCCACGTTTCATGCTTTCATTCATTTACTGATAACGCCACATATAGTGTCTTTCACTTCTGGATTCTGCAGGGCTGGAAACTGAGCTTCTATTTTATTTTAAACCGGAAGATCCCCACCCTATGACTGGCCTAAAGCTGCCCAAATTTATTTAATGCAACTGCAATGTTAGGTCTGCATGAAAGTCCTATTTATCCTTGAAGATCCCCAGCTAAATTTAGCCCACGTTATTCCCCAAGCAGTTTAGTCCTTAAACAGGGGAAGTTGTGGTAGAGTGGTTAGGGGAGTTGTACTGTAACCGATGGGTTGCAGGTTCGAATCCCCTGGGTAAGACATATTACTCGCCTTGCCTGCTGGTAATGGTCAGAGGGCTCAGTGGTGCTGGTGTATGGCAGCCCTGCCTCTCAGTGAGCCCCAGGGCAGCTGTGGCTACAATGTAGCTTACCACCATCAGCGTGTGAATGATAGTGTCAGAACTTCAAACAAGTTTTCACCTCATGAACATTAACACACAAAAAAGGAAAGCACCTCAAACCCCAGACCAAGGTTCATTTCAAGATACAATGTTTATATATATTTGTAATATATGGGCATATAGTGATATTTAATCTTTCACAGAAACAAACTATACTGGTTGTATACAGCTGTATGTACAGCTGATACACAAATATTTATGTCTTATATTTCTGTTTGATTGTGACTGATTATCTGACTGAGATTTGCAACATGTTTTATCCACATGTGCAGTACTTTTATTTATTTTTGTCAGTCCTGGCTAAATGCAGGTGTCTGTTCTATGTCTAAAAGCAGGCTTAGATAAATACTAAACTTTCAGTTTTGGTAAAAATACAAAGTTTTCATCAATGATGTTTGATATGGTTTATATGGTTTATATCTTTCAACTCTAAAATGCTCAGTAGTAAGTTGCAGGTTGTGTTCTTAGACCTTAGATTTATGTTGATGTAATACAATTTGGAAGAGTCCTGGAGCAAATATATCTGACAGAAAATTATACCAGGAATAAAGAAAAATAAATTACCATACCCATGTCGAAGTGTCTTCAGCTGATTTGAATTAATCACTTCAATTTTTATTATTTTTTACATCTCCTTGAACTTTACCAAACAGGGCTTTTTCTAATAGAGTTCTGAAGTGGAAAAGCCTAATCAGGCTTTGCTGAAATGTTGTAATAATAATGTTGTATGTTCAAAGATGAGCATTGGCTGGTATCAAAGCAACATTTTGCAATCCCTTAAAAGACCCGCTTCTAATTGGTAGTGAAGACTAGTTGTTTCCTGTCATGGCTGATATTTTTTTATATCGACCATATGGAGTGTCGGAGAGATGCACAGTGTGAGACGTGAGGAGGAGAGTAGTGCTCTACTTTCTGGACTGTGGAGCTATCACTATCTGTGCCTGTTTATCTGCATATCCCTGTGGATGTCGGGGAACGTGGCTGAGCTCTGCTCAGGCTCTGCTCCGTCCTTGAAAGTGGGTGTGCGCAGCAGAGAGGTTGAGAGTCAGAAAGATGCCCTCAGCTCACCACAGATCATTAATGCATGAGGTAGATGGAGACGGGCAGTATCCTGTTCCACTGGAGAAAAGGTCATAGCCAGTGGAGAATGCAAGGAAAGACAACATGAGTTTTGATTTCAGCGTGATGCCAGTGGGAGAATCTATAGAAATATGAAGAAAAAGATAAGAAAATTCAAATGAGTTGTTTCAGAGTGTGTTGCTGTGTGTATAGGTTGTTTATGTGTTTATTTATGGGTGTATGCATGCATGTTTCAGCCTTAGACATAAGTACTCAAGACTGCAGGATATCTGTCTTACCCCTTGAATCAATGAGTCTAATCACGTGGACTGCATTAGGAAACATATTGACTGTATTCTAAAGAAGTCTTCTTGGAGCTCTTTACACAGTGGTCAATAGAAACTGTTCCAAACAGAACTAAATATGCAGATGTACCTCAACTCCACTATGTAACCTCAAACCAGTTCTTTTGTCTCTGCCTTAATGCAACTTTAGCAGAAAACTGGATGAAGCTTTTTTTTTTAAAGATAATGCTGTACATTATGGTGAACTCTGATGAGAAAGCACAGAAGAGAGTCTCACAGGAAATACTACAGACACACAGAGAGACTGTACTTAAAAAGCACTCTTTATTGGCAAAACAATAAAAAAGAGACCTGGTCAAATCTTTTTTGCTGAAGAGATTTTTTGGCATGTGCTCAATAAAACAATATGCTTCTTCTTACTTGGATAAAAACATATACACACTTAAACTGCCTTTAATAATGCAATTAAAATCCTTTTTTCCAAATTGTCAGATTTTTTTTTCTTTTTTAGTGTTATGATAAAAACTGATGTCAGGTTCTCAGCTAACTCACGTGCACTGTTTTTTCTTTTGCATAATTTTACAAAATTTGAACCAAAGAGGACAACAAGATATTCCCAGCAGCCGTCATGTCTGTTAAATGGATGGTCTGTTTAATGCTGAAATAATGCAATCCCTGTAAGGATTTTTTTTTAGAGCAAGCTCCCATCTCTGCTTCCTTTTCCAGTGACAGTGATGGACCATTTTGTGATTGTAAACAGCTCTAGAACATACACACAATATCCATTTCTAATTTTTTCCCAATATCCCCCCCCCCCCCCCCATCTCGTTTAATTTAGCAGAGACGAGCATTTTAAAGCAAATGCGTTTTGCGAGTGTGCACATTCCATATGAAACATTGGAATTTGCTCTGTTCAAGCGTGGCTGTGTAAATGATTGTTGTGGCTGAGAGGTCGGCATGTTGTGGCTGTCTTTGCTTTTTTCTCTGCAGGCGGTCTCTGCAGGTTCGTGTGTGTGTGTGTGTGTGTGTGTGTGTGTGTGTGTGTGTGTGTGTGTACATATATTTGAGCTCAGTTTTGGGTTCTGCGTGGCAAAGGTGGGAGGGAAAGAGAGGGTGGTGCACACTTGCTCCTCATTGCCCCTCCATTATATGTGGTTGACCTATTTCAACATTGAGCAGTGCAGAGCTGGGAGGGGGGTATGGGGCAAAAAAAAAAAAAAAAATCACAGGCTTGACAGAAGTCCCCCGGTGAGTGGAGCTGGGTGTGTGATTGCCTAATGGAGTCACTCCTGGTATACTCGCACAAAACAAACGCACCGACTCTGTGCCCTTCTTCCTGCCACGTGTCTTCTCCACTTAACACGTCCATTAACAGCTGTGGGCTTTGTGCATGTTTGTGTGTGTGCAACAGTGCGTGCAAAATCCAGGTGATGGACTGACAGTCAATAAGGAGGTGTTGAGTGTGTACTCATATTTCTTGGGCTTTGACACCAGTATTGCGTATATATTTTTTAAATATTTGTGTAACATGGACTAAATCACTTGTTTTCTAGCCAAATTAGACTGCAAATAGTTCAATAAATTAACTGTGTTAAAAGAAAAAGGCCAGAACAAATAAGTGACTGTACATTTTCCTACTCAGACAAATGAACTGCTATGCCCATAATAAAAGCTATTGCTGCTTTGCACCTTGTAGATCAGTGGTTCCCAACCCCAAAGGGTTGCCAACTCAGCTCCTTCAAAATATGGGACAGCTCCACTGGGGGGCGGGGCTTAATGACGTAATACAATTATGCATCAATTATGTCATCGCACAACTTTTCTTATTTCCCCCCAATTCGAGTTCCACCTATCTAAACAAATTGATATATTTTTTAGTTTGTTTTTTCTGTGAAACATGATAAAATTTAAAAAAGGATTTAATCAACACAACTTTTTTATTTTATTTTTTTACAACTTTTCAGCTGCTGATGGCCTAAGTTTACAGAAAGATAAAGACATGTAAATATAAACACATATGGAGTCATGATTATAAAACTAAGCATTCATCGCTTCAGAAAATAACTTTAAGTACAAATTTATTGTAAAATTGTAAATCAGGACTCTATTACATCTACATAAACACTACATGTTATTTATGCCATTTATATGTTTCATGTTTCATCCATGTTTTTAATGGTTAGGTCAAGTGTGTCATTAAACAGTTTAATTAATTTGTGGCTGCTTTTAGATTTATACTAATAATTTATTATAAAAATACGGTCACCTACCATAGTTACAACAGCATATGTTCACACTGCAGGGAAATACAGTTACTGACACTCTGAATGTGACAAATCAGATTTTTGCAATTCTGACTCAGAATTTTTCTGTATTTGAATCATATCTGATGATTTTCAAAGTAGCCTCAGTCTAAACGATCATGTCTCAGTGAGGTTGTGGTTGAGCCATATAATAATAATAATAATAATAATGATACTAACCTGGAGTCATGCAGTTTAAATCTCGTAACTCTATGTATTCAGAAACAGAACAGAAGTCCAGTTGCTTCATCTTTTTTCTTTTAATTTTACATATCCTGGATGGCTGAGAATCCACACAAGTATATGATAGATTATAAACTGTATCGATAAGTTAATGGATCAATAGGTTGGCTGTGGCAGAGTGGTTAGTGGTTAGTAACAGGTGGGTTGCCGGTTTGATCACCATTCTATCCGTCTCAGTCGTTGTGTCTTTGGGCAAGACACTTCACTCGCCTTGCCTGCTGGGGGTGGTCGGAGGGCCCGGTGGCACCGGTGTATGGCAGTCTTGCCTCCGTCATTGCTTGTAGGAGTTCACATTCAGGTAATGATTTAATTTAATGAGGTAACAAAGACGCTAGCCTTCAGACCACCACTAAAAATGTAAAAAGCCCAAGGAAAAATATTGAAAAACCCTTCAGGAAGTCTGAATAAAAATTGATCAAGACCACTTTAAAAAAATACAAGGAAGTCTGGCTGCTCGGAAGGAAAATACCAAGAAATAAAAGCTGAATAAAGTCTTTTGCACAGCATGGTATGTTCAGGTTTAGCGGTGTATGTGGAATAATACTGATAATACCACATCCATACAAGATAGGAGCATGCTGTGTAACATTAATATTGTATTAATATTACATATAGATACTGTATGTTTTTATTCTTCTGCAAACTGATATTACAAAGAAAAGAAATGATCCAACAACTTTTTATTTGGTGCAAACCTGTACAGAAAATATCCAACTAAAGAGGGATTTGCATGGAAATGTATGACTGTAAACTTCTTTCTTTGGGTCTTGGTACACCTCCAAACAACAAAGCCACCACCCAACTGAAATTGCACATGCACATAATGTAGCTTGTGTGCAGAAACCAGCAGGCTGCAATTTACCTAGAATGCTTACAAAGCCTTTTTCCTTTTAGCCATAATCCCAGCAAGAATCCTGGCCACCATTAAATGAGCATGCAGGAAGAGCCAGTGTTGGTATGAAAATATAAGGGGGGGTTACACACATCAGCTGTTGTGAGAGGGCCAAACAAGCTGCAATTACTTCTTATTTCTCGCAGAGTTCTCTTCTGTTCATTTACTTAAACATGTTAAAAAGAAGATGATATAGAGAGTTTTGATAATGCACTTTACGCACTTAACCTATATGAAAAGAACTGTTTCGTTTGCAAGGATGCAAGTCTAATGAGATGAATGTTTATGATTGTGACTGTGAGCGGAATATTAAGCATCCTCTGAAATGCAGATAAGAGGAGTAGCTGCATTAATTATTGTTTTAACTCAGGGGGAATTTGAATGCAGCTACGTGAGCTAAAGTTTCTGTGAAACATTAAACAAGTCAGAAATTTGGGTAGTAAAAATAAACACTTAGGTGTGTCGAAACCTTTTACTGGAACTTTGTACAACCTTAATTCCAACTTGAGTTGTTTTGTAAAATGTAAATAAAAGCAGAATGTAATAACTTGAAAATAGTTCACAGTGCATACTAGTAAACAAATTGTTTAGACCAGGAAAATTGGATAATTTTTTTAGGATTTTGATGTCAGCAACATGTCTAAAAGTACTGATGCAATAAAAGGCTGTAAAATTCAGTGCTATGAATAAAAACAGCCATAGGAGCATTTTGCAATGAAGTCAATTGTCAACAGGTCTGTAAAAGAATCTATCATGCAAAGAAGAAGCTAAATGTCAACACCAACCAGAAAAAAGCTGCCGTCTTGTCTGAGGCCAGGGTAATTTAAAATAAAAACTGTTCAGTGTTCAGATGAATAAGTTTCAAAATTACTTAAAAAATAAATAAATAAATAAAACAGTAGAATTTCTAAGTTTAAACATTTTTATACTTACTATGTTGCCTTATAAATAAAATCTGGGTTTATAAGATTTGCAAATCATTGCCATCTTTTTTTATTTACATTTCAAACAACATTCCAAGTTTTCAGTGATTGAGGATGTATTTAATCTGTAAATAAACCTTTGGGAATAAAGACATTTCACAGTAAAAGAGCAGCAAATGTTGTTGGTGCTGGTTGTTGAGAAAGTGTCTGGTTTCTGATCAGCTTGTCGCGCTTATTTTGACAATGCGCCTTGTTAGAACTTAACACAAACTCTCACTTGCTTCTCCTGCAGTATTCCCAACTGAAATGCTGTCATGTTATTTCAGTCCCATCTGAAGATCACAACACAGTAAAAGTGAAGAATTAGCATGTTGTACAACAGCGAGCTTGTGTAACAGCATTTTAACAGCATTACAGCCCTATCTAACGGTTGAGCTGTTGGGGCTCAAAACAGCAGAATAAATGGTGAGAAAAGCTGATCCAGTTTGTATTTTTGTGGGTCTGTGTGAGTTTGTGTCAAAGCCCTGAGGGTCAGAGCCAGAGCCATGTCTATTAGCTAGCTGTTGGTCTTGTTTTTATTATCGGCACTGTAACTATTCTGTGTGTGCCCTTTTAATATGTCACCTCCTGCTCCCTTTCTGGTGTTCTCCAGGCTAAGATTTATGGTTCTGCATTACGTCTGCCATGTCACATTAATTCTGCCATCACACATCAACACATGAACTCATGCAAATACCGAACACTTTGCACCGTCAAAGCCAGAATTAGGGCATGCATCCATATTTGGTGCATTACAGCGTACAGTAAATCCTGATCTTCTCATCTTTCATCATATTTGAGGTTTCTCATATGTACAGCTCTGTCTGTTTAATCAGACTTTGCAGGCTGGAAATGCAGTCAAAACCGGAGTAGTGGAACACCCATCTGAGGGGGGAGAAAAAAATAAACATGCAATCTAAAATCACCATATGTCTTTCTGTTGTTTCTCACTTTGCAATTTGACTGACAAGATGGTGAGAATGAGATTTAGGAGGCTGGTGCTTGGGTGGAGAGTGTGTACGCGGGTCCCTGTGTTTCTCAGAGGAACAAGCAGGCAGGCAGATTCAGTGACAGACACGGAGAATAGACTGTGCTCTGGGGACTGTCTCACACTTTCTGACACACTTCCAGTCGACAATGTCCTTCAGATGAAGGAGCTGCCAAGGATTTTTCTGAGAGGAGGGTTGGACATTTAAGTGCTTTAGGGTATATGTGTGAGGTGGGCATGTGTGAAGTATGTGCACATGTGCGGGGGTGGTGTGTATCCTTGACAAATTATCATTTTTGTACAGTATTGAGATCACATAATGAAGCTATGATGGGATGATTGCCTTCTGTCTTTTCATCATTTGGGCTGACTGAATTATTCCCATCATATGGATCATCATCCGTGCAACCAAGCATTCATCTTAACATGTTTCCTAATTTCTAACATCATTTTTCAAACTATTTTTTTTCTGCCACTGACTGTGTAAAAAAATCCCAATTTATTATTCTTCCACACTAAACCTGATCCTTCAGCTCACCTTCTGAACACACCTTATGTTAGAGATGGAATCATACTTTTGAGTTTAAGATATGCATTTCTTTTCCAATACAAAACAATATAGTGACTAAATGCTTTTTAGTTTTTAAATAACAATGTCAACTGATGAACCTTGGGCCATAATTGGTTCACAAGCTCATTGCATTTGGCCCGCAAGGAATAAATTTTTAATAAATTGTGCACAATCTTGCTTAGCGTTGTGCACCAAGTCAGAAAGAGTTTACGATGGCAGCGTTTTAGCAAGACAAACTTATATTTTACAGCTCTTTTAGACCAAATTTAGCCTAATTTTACACCATGTAGTTTTTGGTCAGCTTTTCACCATGGACCTCTTGAAGAAAGTCTAAAAAAGTACAAGTCCTCTCTATGAGTTTTTTTTTTGGGGGGGGAAACTGCCTGTTAAGCTAGTCCTAAAATATAACATGTTTATTCCTCCTATTATCAGACTGTTAAGGTAGAGCTAGATAAAAAAAAAACTTAATTAATTGACAAGCTGTGTTATTAAAAAATGGTCTACAGTAAGTTAGGAAAAAAAAAGCAAAAGAGGCTGGCTACTGTTTATTTCACAAGCAAACGGCCTGTTATTAAAAAGTTATTTAATTAGCTCCACCTTAAATGGTCTGATAACGACTGTTAACTTCTGGTTTGATAAAAAATAAAAAGATAGATGTTTTACCATTTTTGCTGTATAAAATAACAATAAGATAACCCTCAGTTTTTCTTTTTTATTAATATCTGTTTTTAAAACAAAAATTGAATGACCAAAATAAAATGTTTCTCAGTTTAGATGTATTTTAGACATTGTTTCAACTGAAAGAAGCTTAACGAGGTTGACTGTTATATTTCTGATAGTTGTTAAAATATTTCCACATTATCTTATTTGAAGCTTGTTTTTGTTTCATTGAGTTCCCAAAATTTATCAATAAAAAAATGTAAAGAAGTTGTTTAAACGCACAAATTGGCCAGAATAACATAAAACCTGACTAATTCAATGTTTGTACTTTAATTTAATTCAGTACTTCATTAATCCCAAAGGGAAATGAAATGTTGTAAGATATATTATCCTGGTTTATTTAAAGGGTTGTTATAGATACTGATGGCTGTGGGCAGGAAGGATCCCCTGTAGCAGTCTGTCTTACAGCAGATCTGAAGAAGCCTCTGACTGAAGACTCTGTTGTAATATAACAGTCTGATGAAGAGGATGCTCAGGGTTTTCCATCGTATGGTCAGAATACCTGGCAGGGAGATGCTGGAATCAGGGCCATAATCCTGCAGCCATGTCCCAGTAAAACACACAATCCTGCACTCCCAACACTCCAGCCAGATTACAGTCAGGGTTTGGAGTCCATCCAACTTGTTCTCCAACGATCTCACTGGCAAGAACAGGCTTGCGCCTGACGTCTGTTATCTTTAAAGGTTCTTACAGTTTTAATTTAAAACAGATAAATAAAAGTATTTTCTTGATTGAAAAAAAAATGCTTCTTACTTAAATTAAGGAAAGTGACAAACTTTTGACCATTTAGGTCTGATAGGAATAAAACCCTTCTGTTACCAGTAGCAGCAGAAGTTAACAGTTAACTGTGTTTGTTTGAGAAGTTATGAACAAAGAGTCTGCAAGGTTGTCTGTGTGTCTTTTTAATTCCAGATTTTAAGCCCTTTATTAGTCTAATATTAGGGCTGCACACTGTTGTTGCCCAATTACCCAAAGTGAGGCCCTCACTTCAAGCTTTTGGGGCACAGCGAGGGGTCAGAGAAACACCGCATGTCTCCTGACAAGAGCGGTTTTACTCCACGGCCCACCGGTCAGTGTGGGGTGGGGTGATGGCCTTGTCTGCAACCAGTGGGGTGGCATGTGACAAGTGAACGGGCATGCAGGTTTGTGCATTATGACAGCGAGTGAAGCCAAGCAGGGGGGGTTATGTATGCAGTGGCCGTTTTTAAATTGTATCAAAGTGTTTGTGCATCACTAAACGCATGCTGAGATTGTAGGTGGGCAGGGAGGCATGGGAGCATAGCATATTATTATTGACATGTGTCACTGAGGACTTGGAGCATAAAGACAGCAAGCATCAAACCTGAATAAAGGTAATTAGGGCTGCGCTTGAACCACTGTTGTACCTCTACAGACAGTGTTAGGCCAGACGCCCCACTCACTCCTTAACACCCCTCTTTTTTTTTTCCCCTCCCCTGGACTCTTCTCAGAGCAATGTGTGTGCCAGACCGCACAGCACTGTAAATTAGTCCCGTGTGGTGACATGGTGCTTGCTGGGTAATTTGGACAATGGGGCGTTTGACAGCTCACCCATCACAGCTACAACGCCCCGGGGAGCCACATCTCCTCCAGAGCTTTTCTGTCTCCTTGCACTATTCTCCCTCAGTGGCGATGGACTCTGACTCTCTAAGTAGCAGCATCATTCTCTAATCAGCCACCAAAGAGACTTTTCATCCATGAGCAAAAAGATTGATGGAGGGCAGGGAGGTGGTGGGTTTGGGGAAAAAAAGAAAGAAAAAAAAAACATCCAATGAAAGAGTTGGAGAATAAATGGCTGGACAGCAAAATAAAAATAAAACATAAAAGTAGACATGAATCAAAAGAAAAAAAAAATAGCTTAAATCAGATTCTCTGATCAGTTTAGCACCATTACACCAGAGCAAAACTCTTACTGACAATGGCAATAAAGTGTTTCTGATTCTGATTAATATCGCCCTGTGTCTTGCAATCAGAAGCTTTAAACAAAGATGTGTTAGCCCTCAGTATGTTTTGGGGATGAGTCTCAGCTACCACCACACCAGATGTAGCTCGAGTTCTCTAAAGGCGAGAGTTACAAACATTCGGGTGTTTATGATAAAATAATTATACTGGCCACTTTGAATCACGTTGAGTTGAATTTAAGTCTTTTTTAGGAATTCCAGGGACTATTTTCAGAGTCTTGGATGGGTTGTCCTGAACTGTATTCTCATTGTGCTTAACGGTGCAATGATAAATAAAGCTCTCCTTAAGTTTTAAGTCACCATTAAAAATCTGTTTCATCAATCTTTTACCAATATTTTATAAACGGTGAATGATGATTAAAAATACATTACAACCTACAAGAATTCAAAAGTGTCACCTCGTCTTGTGAGTTTTTATTTTTTATATTCGTTTTGATTATCAAAATTCTCTAGACTTTTATAAAACAGAATTTTTTTCCCCATTTTTCAAGTATTTTTGTCCTAAGATCATCTGTTATTGACTGGACAGTTTTTACAACACAAGCATGATTGATCAAATACGTGCTTTTGGAGAGCCAATTAACTAATTAAAGACATTGACAGAACTAATCCCATTGTCAATCAGGGAAAGTGTGAATGGGCAGTGCTCACAGTATTTCAGACACTTTTAAGCAACTGAAGGTTTATTGAATTGAACTGGTCTTGAGTGATTAGTTTTAGTAAAGTGGAACATCCAATTAGAGTCGAGGCGATGCCAGACTGAAGTTGGTTCTCTTTATGATTAACTTTCCACGCAATTAGGAGATGTTGCACACATCTGTAAACCGTTTAAAGGTCAGCATTGAAAATTTAATGTTAGTTAAACACAAGGAAACATCACCTCTTACAAAAAAAAAAAGAAAAATAGAGCTCACATTTTACAAACTAGAGAAAGACATCTTATTTTCATCTGATTTTACTGATGCTAGTCAAGACGGGTCAATGTGGTCCTCAGTCTGTCTGTGTGTGCACGGCGCCAGAGTGGAGGAGATACTGAGCCCTTTCGGACTCTGAGATGTTTGTACGTCTAAGTGTGGTGAGTCTTTCTCCAAAAAAAAAAAAAAAAAAGCACGTCTGTCTGTATGATCTCACATTTCATGTTCACATTTAGAGAGGAAAGCAATATCTGAAGAAAGAAGACCTTCAAAGACTCACTCCTGTCAGTGCAGTTTCTTTATAAAGTATCATTACTGCATTAATGAGTACTGTTTCCAATTCTATTTTGACCATTTTTTTGCACATCTTTTAAAGATAACTGTGATCATGTCACAGTTTGAGAATCATTTTACTAATTTGAATAATACAGAGGTCTGTTAACATCTATCACCTCATTAACACAGGAGTCATTATTTTAATTAAGTTGTCTAATCAGTGTTTTTGTACAAAATAGCATGTACTTTGTTAATTCTCCTTCACACATTTAGAATAAAAATTTTGTTTTAGTTTTCTTTAATTTACCTTGCAATTTCTAGCTCAAATAGCTATTTATGTTTAGACATAAGATTTTATATTCTATTCTAAATTTAAAGCTCCTCCCAGAAGCTCAGTCTTCAGACGGGATCCCACCCCACAGAGCCCCCCTCCCCTGAAGCTTTGTTGTGCAGATGTGCTGAAGTGGGAGTGTCAGAAATGGTAGGATGTTCTTTCAAGGCATTTAGATGCACTATGATGCAAAGTCAAATTAATTTTTGATGTGTACAGTATTTTCAAAACAACTGAAGGAAGGTAATATAGTTACTTGAATTTAGTATAGAATTTAACTATGTGCCTGGAAAACACATAACACATCCATTTTAAAGCATTTTATATAAGAGTTGCACTACAGTCTATAGAAAAAGGATTTTAGACTCATATATTCCAAGTACTTGGTCAGTCAAACTTTATTGATGCTTTGACCTTGCCTCTTCTGGTAATGATGTGACCGGAGTGACAGTGACAAGAGCCTAGCATGACCCTGGCCACCGCCAGCTGCCACCTGCCAGAGTGCAGCTCGAGACGACCAAGTGAAGGTCAGAGACGGAGGATCAGAGAGAACATGTAAACACACTTCATATGAAAAGCATGACTAACACTGTAGAGTTAGGAGAGTTTTAGCAAAAGCTTTTTGATTTTTATTTATAACCTCCTTTTTATTTATTTTTTTACAAATTTGCATAAATCATAAACATAAATGTGATCAGTAGAAGTCAAAATGCAGAATTAACATTTAAAAAAGTGACACACTGATTGTTCAGCAAGTGACTGGAATCAGCTGACTTGCAGCTTGACAGTTTGAAGATCTAAAGTCTGATAGTACAATAAGTTATTTGGCTCATAAGGAGATAATGCTGTAATTTGCTTTTCAAGCTGATTGGTTTAAACAACTCTGTCTAATAACCTGGGGGATATTTTTGTAGCTTTCCAATTACAGAGAAAGCTTTGTCACCTGCCGGTAAGTGGGCAAAAAGTTAAATAGTTTTCACTGCAAACTCTTTATTAACACTGGCTATTTTTTGTGAAAAGAAAAAAAGTGCATTATCAATTCTAAGTTAAAATAATCTTATCCAAATCAGCAATTTTTGCAGCTTTACAAAAATCTGTCATTGGACTTGAAAATTGAAAAAGTAACACTTTTTTGCAACAGTTTTTTTCTCTTTTTTAGCTATGCAGTATCATCTCTAACTGTTGCCTCAAAAGTTGTCTAAGTTAGTTTGCATGGATTTCTTTTCTAAATATCAAATGTACGTACAAATGTATGATTTGGGTGTTTGAATCCCATTTTATTAATTCCTTTTTCCCTGCTTTAAGTTTCCATAATCTCTAGAGTCATTGGGATTCTGAACCTGCACCAACTTGCCTTTAAGCTGGAAACTGATTGAGGTTAATGTTTGATCCACTTGACTTTTAGATAACGTCTGCTTGTCTTTCTTAACTCATCCTGGCCTGCCAGCTTGTGTGATAGTAGGATTCCCAGGAGATGAAATATGAGTGTGCTTAGCACACTCCACTAGAAAGGCTTATATGGGACAGGGCAAGGGAGGGGTCCCTTGCTCAATTGTAATCAATAAATACCTGCTGCAGCCAAGTGTTAGACGGGGCCCCTGCAGCCATAGATTGTGTAGACATATTGGCTTATATAAAGCACTGAGATAAAAAGGAGACATTAGAAGAGAAGGAAAGCCTGCACTCATTTTCTTGTGGAGGTTCTAAAGGATTTTGCTATTAAAACAAGGACCATACATATTGATTTAAGCCGGCTGGATGTATGGGTCTGTACTTAATCCAATACTAACAACTATTGAGTAGAAAAAGCCATTACCATAGATTTATGTTCACTCAATATAATGGGTAGGTGTGCCTAAAGCACTTTTATAGGTAGATCTGATTGACAAGCCATTTATTCTGCTTCAGTTGAGTTGCTAGCTGAATGGTTCAGTTTCTTTCTTTTTTTTTTTTGCTTGACCACTCAAATGCAAAGTACCTCTCGTCCTTCCCATTGGTTAACCAGCACAAATTTGCCTAGTGATTCCCTGCTGCTGCAATGATTTTTCATCATTTGCCAATGTTTTCCTTTGTCTGAAGAAAAATCTTTAGGTTATGTAAAAATTGATCAATAAGTAAGAAAGGGAAGTGTGTGTGTGAGGGGTACAGTAATGAGGGCAAAGAAGACAGAAATGAAGACAGAAGCTGATTTATGCTACTGTTCATCCATGTTCATGCTCGACTTGCCCCTGATAGCGGGGTAACGCTGGTCCCCCCCGACACACTGCTTTCCTCAGGACAATAAATCTGCCTGAGCACTGATAAAGTGAGACAGCTTATCTTGTGCAGTAATGTCAAAACCTCAGTATTCAAAAAGCTGCTATCAAAGATATCCACATAGTGTCTGAGATGTTAAAAATTACTGTCTTCAACATAAATTCTTAAACATAAATTCAGTATGAAATCTGTGCTTTGTAATCTCTTCAGTCGGGTATTTAGGTTCACTGGCAGTGACAAGGTTGGGATCGTTTTGTTTTTGTGCACCACAATGCAATTCACATGACACAACTCAAATATGTCTACTTAACAAAAAGAACATAATTAAAATAATGTTAATAGACTAAAGATAACTTGGAAACAAGTTAAAGTTCTGTATCACCATTAGGATTCTTTCACAGCTCTTAAAAGAAAGAGAGAGATTCAACATTTTGAAAAGCATTTTTAATAAAATCCCAACAAAACAGATAAGCACTTCAATAAAAAAAAGAAAAGAAATAAAGAAGCCATACCTGTACAAAAATGGATAGCTGTTTAATTATCTTTGCTCAGCTTGCCAGCTGAGACGACATTTTTCTCCCTGAAACTAAAGGTAATAACTCTGCTGCTTATGTTGGGTTATGTTAGTTCAATAGCAGCTTGGCTCCGGACAGATTGGATTCAGACTGTGTGGATGTTTACACATGTATTTAGCTCTATTCAATAGCAATCAATTAACAAAGAACTGATTTTAGGGCCAAGTCTGAATAGGGTCATGACCTTTTATTTTGTCTTTTGAACTTTATTTTGTATGGAAAACCTTGCACAACTCAGACCATAGGACATGTGACTGACTTAGCCATTTAAAACCTTATTTCCTTTTACTTCTTTTCATTTTTTTGCTAATATGCCTAAAACAAAGTTGAGCATGTCCTCTGGATGAGTTCTTCCTTGAAAATAGTTTGTCTCTTCTCCAAAAGACTTCTTCAGATAAACTCAACCTCCTTTTCACCTGGTGGCTGGTTGGAGTCCTGTTTAGGTTTTTTTGTCTGCTTTCAGGAAAGCTCAATTGCGATAACCACATTGCTCCAGGGTCTGTCTTGTGAGAGATTTCTCCTTCTCCCTGGCTGCTGGGTTTGGTTTGGTACAGTACATTTGGTAATATGGTTTTGGTTCCATACCTATCTATACTTCACAATAGATAAAATGCATGATCATGTATGTCAATCTAGTTGCAGAATATAACTTGAGTTTAAGAGTCTTCAAAAAAACAAACCGTGGCGTTTCTGTATTAGGTTGACAAAGTAGGATGGTAACTTTCATCTGTACCTTTTGAAGACGTGCTTTGCAGTTCATTCATCTTTTGAAGCTTTTTGTAGCGGAGATGTGGATCTGATGTAAAATTCAAGAAACTTTCAATTTGAGTCCTAATATATTCACTTTCATACCCACAATATGAATTAGAAAAACTTACCCCAATTACAGAGCAAAATACAATCTGAATAAAAGCGCTGCAAGGACATGTTTTATAAAAATTTAAACACTCATTTTGTAGGCAGTTTGGATTTTTTTTCTCCTGATTAAAATAAAGTGGGAGTATTAAAAATGCTTGGAAAAATCCATACCGCATATCAAACAGTGGGAGCGTGCCGTATTAATGCTTCTGTGGAACAGAGAGGAAAAGTATTTCATCTTGAATATTGGATTTGTAGAAATATGGCAATATGCTCTTCAGTTAGGACTTTAAACTGCACACGATCAACGTCTGTGTGAGCAGGGAGCCCAAAAAGATGTAATGTTTCTCTTTGAGCTTCTTGTTGCTCTCAGTATTCAGCTCACCAGGGAGGGAGGTGTTATGATGAAGGGGAGCAGCATGATTGGAAAGAGTCAGACTTTTATATTTTGTCATGTGATTTCTTTTCTTTTTTTTTTCACTTCTTAGCTGATCTTTCACTGCAGGGCAGGTTCCATTCACTTGAATTTATTATTTCTTTGCGCTGAGAATGTCGATGAATTCGAATCTCTGTTAGCAAAATTGTGTGAGCGTGTGCGCACACGTTGAGACCTTGTGTGTGTGTGAGCAAACGAGGCACGCGCCTTTCTGTTTGTCAGGGAACAGCGCTTCTCCCGGCTGTCTCAGATCTCGCTGCCTCACAGTTCGACAGAGCGACGGAGCCAGAAGGTAGAGAGCGATGGAGAGATAATGGGAATGGAGGGTGAAAGAAGGCTAACACAATCTTTAATGAGTTTCTTTGGCTCTCTTTGCCTGTTTCTGGGTCAGGGTCCTTTTTGGCTGAGTATGTGGGTGGACTTAGGACTATAGAGCACAAAAAGAACAGAGTAATCCAAGGTCCTGCTGAAAAAGACTTCTACATTAAAGAGTCAACACCTACATCAAGACTTGATGGAGGGAAAAGTTTGAAACTTTTTTTTTTTTTCTTTTAAGAAAAGCAGTCACTCGTGCACAAATAAGCCACGTACGAATGGGCTTTCTGCTGTATCATAACGGCGCACAGTCCAACTGAGTGAGGCGCGCTTTGGTCATTTTCTGATTGTCTCCTGCTGCACTTTCATTTCCTAGCAATCAACTTCAATCCGTGGCAGGCATGGCGGGAAAGATAACATTAGAGCAGCATCACGGGGAGATATCTGACATTATTTAGTGCTCCCAAAGCTGTCACGAGGCAACCCCTGTCAGACAACAAGGCTCGGCTATGTCCACACAGGCCAGAGACGCAGATAGATAGGACATGAAAGAATTACTGATGGGCTGATAAACTCTTTTCTTATCTGAACAGTCTGCCTTCCTGGACCTGTCCGGCTGCGCAGTGTTTCTGTCTGCTCAATCTCTATTTTAACATATCAATCTATAGCTACTTTTACCATATCTGTCTTCCTCTCCTTTACCTTCTGTTTCTCGCTGTGTCTCTGTCTCTATTACTCTGCCTTCTTTCTTTCACACTTGTGAATAATTGATGTCTACCGGTTCAACGGTAAGAATAGAACAGTTCTGGAGGTGACAAATGGGGTGGCGAATAGGCCTTATCCTCCTTTCTTCAAAGAGTTAGAAAGTTTGCTGTAGTCACTTGTGGGTGCGCGCCTGTGTATGTTTGTGCCACCGTGAGCATTTGTTCGTGTGTTTGCGTGTGTGTGATTTAAGACAGTGAGATGAAAGAGACTTGTAATTACAGGGAAGCGTATTCGTCTACTGCAGAAGTATCTGAGGAATGGCACATGGCACAAACTGGGCCAAAAGCCCGAGGTCATTAGATCTGCTGCGTGCATTCGGGTGTCTGTGTGAGCTGCTGTTTGTGTGTGTGTGTGTGT
>JARVGW010000278.1:11065578-11077888 GCA_031762495.1 Anablepsoides rubrolineatus | reverse complement strand
CCCCAGGTCCGAACCGGGGATCGAACCCAGGACCTTCTTGCTGTGAGGCATCAGTGCTAACCACTGAGCCGTCGTGCTGTGGTTAATTAAACACGTGTACAGATATTGCCTCAATCTCTAGTGGCCTGTGCATTTATTTAAACGTCTCAGAAATAAGTAGCAGGCTATATAATACAACCAAATTGTGTTTTTTACCACTTACAGTTGGGTCTGAGTTTAATTCTATTTTGAATTTTGCTTATCAAAACTTTTCTCCCTTTTTATATGTGTATAAATATAAAATTTTAATTTACAGGCCATATATCAGCCCTAATTTGTAAAACCTTGCCCAAGCCAATAAAATAATCTAATGGGTCAATGTTTTATAACTGTGTGCATATTTATTATCATCATAATGACTGTCTGAAGTAACACAGATTTGTGACCACCAGCTTCATCAGAGCAGCAATAATCCTAATAGATAAGAGCAGAGAGTGTGTGACATCATAGGTATGTCTTCTTTCGTTGAGTTTTACATTATGCAACAAAATGAAATAAAATCTGCAGGAAATATACAATTTGGTAGTCAGCTTGTTGTCTGTGTTCTACAGCTACAGATGGCTGCTGTGCCCTTCAGAAACAGAGATGTTTGCCATATTTTATGGAGCTGGAGGGGCTGCAGAGTGTGTATGTTCACACCATGACAGGTTGTGTGAGTGGCTCAAGTGTGACTCTTATCATTCCTTTAGTGTGCTGGTAATTGGCCGAGTGTGTTTGTGTGTGTGTGTGTGTGTGGGCTGGCAGAGGTCGTAAGGTAATTGTCCCATGAAAAAGTGGTTGCCAAATGTATGTGTGTGTATTTGAGCGCAGGAGGGAGGACTAACCTCTGCCTCCATCTGTCCATGTCTGGCTGTGAACTCATAATCTGGCCTGTGGAGACGGACCCTCTTCACCACCAACCACCTGCTTCAGAAGTACAGGTTAGATCGAGGTTATTACTGTCATGGATCTGCTGGTGAGAAGGCTCGGTTATTAAAGTGCCATACATAATTTCCTGTTTATTTTGCAGCTCTGCCTGACTCTTCAGGATTTGCATTTTACACACAGGGATAGCTTATAATCTCATTGTCGCTACTTTCCAGTGTTTGAAGAAGCAGAATATGTTTTCCTCAGCACTGAAGTAATATTTAACTAAGAGGGGCTTTAACAACAACAGTTATTTAACCCACTTTGCAACGTCTCAATTATAGAGTAAATCCTGGGCTCATGAGCTGATTATGATTGATTAATAAGGATGCATGCTTACTTATGTATACAACAGGGATATTTCTTTTTTTATTTGCTGTTTAATGTTGCTGTGATTAAATTAGCGTAAAGGCTAAAATGTTTGGTTTTTTTCTACATTTTAATAAATATTTAAAACTAAAGGAAGTTTGGTTTGAATCTGTTGGGTTCTGTTCATCCTGAGAAAGCTGAGTTAGCAGTTTTGCAGAGCAGTTCCTCAAATCTTTGCAAAAAGAACGTTTTGCAGTTTTGATACGTGGATGACATTAAACACAACTGTCATCCAGGAAATCTGCCTTTGTGACCTTTCTGGTGTAGTGCTAAAATTCCCTTTGTGTTCACACATCTTGCTAAGCTACTTTCATTTACCGTTTTGTGAAGCAAGTTGGATTGAGGCATTAAAACTACTTGGTTAGGGTTTTGGGTAGATCATAACCTTACATTAAAGCTCATGATAAATCCTTAAGAAATGTCCAGCTGGTGTGGTCTTCTCCTGTTGTAGACCATCTGTTTCATGGTTGGATGTGTTGTGTGTTTAGAGACGGTATTCTGCATTTAGTGTGTAGAAGAAGTCTGTTCATTCTCCTGTGACATCTAACAGAAACAAGAAAAACATTTTTGGACCATTTTCTGTAAACACTATTGATGGTTGTGGGAGAAAATCCCAGTTTGTCAGTGGACCCTTCTGGCACCAACAATCACAGCATGTTTAAAATACTAGAGGTGGGTAGAGTACCCAAAAGATGTACTTGAGTAAGAGAAGCACAATTTTAACATATGTTTTTACTCAAGTAATAGTAAAAATAAGTCGCCCAAGAAATTAAACAAGTTAAAGTACAAAAAAAGTATTTTGTAAAAAGGTTACTTGAGTACTGAGTAAATAAGATCTGATTTAAAATTTTAAAATAATGTCAGACTGACAAAAAACAGACAGTTATGTGCAAATTCGGGTGTTTTTAAAGACTAAATTGTAGAAAATTAATACAAATGATAACAATTTTCCAAGAAAATCTATTTTCATTACAAAACTAATACTTTATATATATATATTTCACGACCTTGATTTAACCAGACATCTCCTGTTGAAATCACAGATCTCTTTTACAAGAGAGGCCTGGGCCTTAAGGGAAACCTGTGGGAGAAGCACAAGTACCCAGAGAAAACCCATGCAGTTATGAGGAGAACATGATAACTCTGCACAATAGGTCCAAACCAGGGAACTGACCCAGGACCTTGCTGTGAGACATCAGTGCTAATCACTGAGCCATCGTGCTGTATATAAAAAACAGAACAAGGTAAAGTTTTTCCAGTGACTATATCTAGTGTTTACCATATCTTCACTTGTCCTCCAAATGGCTCAGTAGATAGAAATAGTGAAAACAAAACTTATGTTCAAACAAGAGGTCTAACTTAAACATAAACTTTGTGTCTCTCTGCTGCATTTCTGATTGATATGTATGTTTGTTCTTTATTGAGTGAAGTTACTTTGGGTGAGTAGAATAGATTATTTTACTTAACTAAGAGTAGCGATCAGTCTTAATAATTTTACTCAAGTAAAATTGAAAGTACAGTGTAGTAAAACTACTCCTAAAAGTACTTTTCTCCAAAAAAATCATTACTTAAGTAAATGTAATCAGTTACTACTGCTGCTTAATACCTGTTCCCCTTTCTCTCTTGTTCTGATGTCCAGTTAGAACTTCAGCAAGTCTAGATTCAACTCAAGTTGCTGCTCTGTGAATGGTTGATTAGCTATTTGTGTTTCCAATTAATTGAACAGTTGTATCTAATAACGTGGATGAGTGTATAGAAGTACTTTACTTCCTCTGGAGGATTTAATGCCTCATCCTTTTTGCAGTACCTGTATGTCTAAGTTTCAAACCCAGTGACAAACTCACTTTGATCCACCTAATAGAACGGTTACATCCTGTTCTGTGCTGCCAGTCTTTCTACTTGAAGCCCTCCTTGATTCAGTGACGGATTAAGTGTTTCACTGAAGTGCATCTCAGCATTGGTTATGAAGTGACTGCCATCCACTTCACCTCCCTGATTATCACTGCTTGGATTCAAACCGGTGATCCTCATGTGCTCGCTCTTCATCGTTTTAAAGTAGCCGTAACCAGATGATCGTTTAATGACGGCAAGTTTAAACTAACTCTGTCCAGTTTAATAATCTCTCATATCTCATTCTTTTCTGTTTTTTTTGTGTGAGCCATTATTTGTAAAAAAAAAAAGGTTGACAGAGGAAGGAGAATCAGCAGCTGAAAAGAATAAAATGTCAGTTGATGTTACGAGAACATTTCTCTCACAGCGATTCTGCGTGCACAGCAAAACATCTAAATCACGTTCAGATGTGATTCTCTTTTTAAAGGTGCAGCGAACGGAGTGAAGAGCGTGTCTTTGACCTGATTTCTTTCCCTGCGCGTTCTGTAAGAAATCAGTTTAGCTTCTGACTCGACTAAATTGGTAAATAGGACTGGAGTCACAGATTAATGAGGCAGTTCCAACAAATGTCAGCTGGGGCAAATTCAAACAGGCAGCGAGTGATTAAAAAAGTCAATATTAGCAGCAGACATTTGGGATTGTGAGGAGTAGAGTAATATTTTTTTTCTAAGAGACACATTTTTAATTAAAGCCCAAGCGTTCTTTGAAAGAATATTGCTCAACGCTTTTCATGTCAGAGTTTAAAACTAAGATCATTTTACGAGAGAGGTGTCAAGTAAAGAAGTACAAATACTTCATTATCTTACTTACCTAAAGTTAATTACCGTAGAAAGTTTTGGCTGCCTCCACAGGAGAACTTATTTTTCAGATAACTCTTTACATCTACTCATTACATTTTAAAAATAAAAGGAGTTTTTTATCATGGCTTGTCATTGTTCATAAAAAAAAAAACGTTCCAGGTAAGTAATATCTCCTGGATAGAGAGAATTTAATTGTGGTTTTGTGAGAAGTTTAAATATAAAACATATTCCAACAGCCTATTGCAGTGTTTCCAAACCCTGGTCCTCAAGGCACACTGCCCTGCATGTTTTAGACGTTTCCCTGTTTTAACACACCTGACTCAGCTGATTGCAGTTCAACAAAATTATAAATTGAAATCAGCTGTGTTGAAGCAGGGAAACATCTAAAGCATGTAGGGTCGTGCGCCTTGAGGACCAGGGTTAAAAAACCACTGGCCCATTGGTTTGCAATCCATAACACACACGACACAAATCACGTCACACTCCAGCAAGACATATCAGACATATGTAGCCTAGTATGAAGAAGATAAATAATGTGTGACCCCAAGATAATTTTGAGCAGTGTGCATGATACAGGCAATATTGGAGTCAGATTTTAAATACATTTTTGTTTTGTTTTGAACTTTCAAAGGTAGCCTACCGCAATCATATTATTATTATTTTGTGTAAGTTAAAGGACCAATATTATGTGTTTCTCAGGCATATATTTAAATTCTATACCATAATAAAGCATCTATGCCACCTTAAGTTGTTATTAAAATGCTGTTTATATGTTTAAATAGAAAATAAACTTATCTTCTCTTCTTTTCCTACTGTAAACACCTTGAAATTGGCCTCTGTCTCTTTAAGAAACTCCCCCACCCCCCGCCCCGCTTCTGTCCCGGCCATTTCAGCACATCATCGCAGCAGCTTCTCTCAGCACACTTTGTTGTTATGATAATAAATAAAGAAGCAACATTTTACAATATCTATTTTGGAAAATTGCATCTCTGGATACATATGAACCTTTTTGTCGGATCGGAAAGCACGTTTTCTAAAGAACCAGAGCGATTAAAGAGACAACATCTCAGCTGGTAAGATTATTTCACTCATCCTCAAACAGACACACACTGATCGTTATAAGTTACAAATCTTAACACATAGACTAAGAAAGGATATGAAAAAAAAACAACGTGAGTTGCTTTTCAGCTTACATGCAGCTGACAACGGTGTTTGTTTATTTAGTAGCTGCCGAGTCACCGGCGTAGACACCGCCCAGAGGCGTTTCTGGTACAAAAAGGCATCTCTGGTCCCACCCGGTCGTTTCGCTCCTCAGCATGGCTGCCTAAAAACGCTGCAGGATTTCTCAAACATGCATGAATGAGTCAAAGTAAGACTCTGGGCATGTTTTTGATGAGAGGATAACATTAAAACATGGTATAAAGCTCAAAAAAGTTGATTTTACATGATATAGCCCCTTTAATAAAAAGGGTTCATCTTTCTTAGTAGGCTATTTATGAGATGACAATGAACTCCTTAGGAAATAGATTTTTTTCTGTGCTCCTGTATGCATTATAACTTCGACTCATTCCGCAGCCATAGCACGATGTGAGAGAGGATCTGATTTAAGTATTAAGTTTCAAAAAAAGAAAATAAAGCTTTTTGGACAAAGACAACTCAGTCATCCTGTGTCTTACAGCTGCAACATATAATACTAAGAAGGACTTCATGCCTAACGTAAGTGACTGATATGTCAAATAAAATTACAATAACTGCAACTTGTCCATGTACATAATCATTGCATTAAAATGACTGCAAACAATATCTCATGGCCATGCAATAATAACATGTGGCCACAAGATAATTCTTTTTCATCCAGCTTTACTGGACTGGCTCTGTGAGGTTTTTTTTCCCCTAATAATAAGACGTTAAAACTGGGCCTTTATCCAAAATGATTCACCTTCTCATTTTCTGTCAACAACTTACTTGCCATTCATTCTTTCCTCTCCCTCCTCCCTCGTCCTGTTACTCCCTCCTCTTTTCATGCTTTGTTGTGCTCCCGCCCTCCCTCCGCTCGTCCCTCTCCTCCCTTGTTTTTAGGGTTGCTTTCTGTGATGTCAGGGTGGTGGATGTCTGCAAGCATGCTCAGTTCCTTGGCAAATAAAAGGTGTGGGTGTACGGTTGCCAATCAAGTCTACTCCTTCTCTTTATTCCTTTAGGGTTTGTCTTGGAAAAAAAAGAAAAGAAAAGAAACTGCTCTTAGATGCAAAACTCAAACAGAGAGAATGAATAATTAGCCTCCCCAATATTTTTTTTCTTTCCTTGAATCGAGAACTAGGTCGCCGGCTGACACGTCTCATGAGGGAATAACTTTACTGAAAGAGGGGGGACGTATGGAGGTTATAAGAGCCCCCTGAAGGAATGCGGTGAGAGGGACTTAAAGAGAAGGAAAGGCAGAGAGACGACACGTGCATTTGACTTCTTTTTACCCTGCCTGGCTTAAACTGTTGAAAAAATGAGTCACATGTGGAAAGCAGCAATTTGATAGAGAAAAAAAAAATCATGAACAAGAAGACGAGGGACGGGGGAAGGGGGGGGGGAGTGTGTGTTTATTGGGAGCTTTTGCTTCAGAAAAAAAAAGAGGTGGTTTGTTTTGAGGAAAAAGTTGTGACTTTTGTGAATCGGACGTGCAATTTTTGTGGGATTTTTCTCATGTTTCTGTTTTTTTTTCTGTCTTCATTATTTGCTGTGTCAGTTGCAGAACATATTTTGAAAATATGTCGTTCCACACCCCTTGTTTATGTCTCTTCAAGCTCTTTAATGGGTTGCCACAAACTCCCAAATGCACTGCAGAAAGAAAAAAAAAAGACTTTGGACTTTTGCTTGGCAGAAGAAGGGCAGAGACTAACAGCGAGAAAAAGGAAAACAAAGCAAGAAAAAAAAACTGAAGGGAAAAAAAAAACTCTTAGTCATGTTTACTTGTATCTACGGTACTTAGATTTGCAGCACCTCTTCTCTCCCTGCAGGGTGTGGCCCATGACCTCCTGAACTCGCACTGCGTGTGTGTGTTTACATGCATGCATGTGTGCACGTCTGTGAGAAAGAAAAAAAAAAAGATGCCATGGTAGAAGCAAAGTTTCCCAGCTGCACAGAGAAGAAGGCGTTGAGTGTGGAGGTGGGGGAGTGGACACTTCTCCCTCCACAAGATCTGAGTTTTGAAAATCCACAAACGGAGAGAAAGAGCCTCTGTGTGTCTCGGAGAGGAAAAGACGGAGAGAAACTGAGACGAGGAGATAAAACGAAAGGCAGACAAAGGGATTGAGTTTTTTAAAAGTGAGGGGAGGAGAAAAGAATAGAGGTCAGGAAGGGGGGGAAAAAAGGAATTGAACAATCTGTGTAAATGTTTGAAGCAATAAAAAAAGTGAAACACAGCTGAGGGGTGGGACTGAGACGAGAGGCGAGTGGGAGAGAAGGAGGGGAGGGTAAGGAACAAGACTTTTCTGTTTCCGCTCAACAATTTAGGGCTCACAGGTTTAATAAAGTCTCATGTTTTTATAATTTTTCATCAGTTCAGGACCGGCACAGCATCTCGCTCAGGCGGATGGACCCAAAAAGCTGCATCATAAAGCTTTAGGGAAACGAAAAAAATGACATAACAAAACTGAGAATAACTTTAAAAATAAACTGCTCCCTCTACCTGTTTTCCACTACTAGGTTCAAATATCAACATTTTATTCTTTAGCTTTTGTTCTTGGACATACTTTCCATTTGTTTTATGAGACAAACTGCCATTCTGCTGTTTTGAACTAGCTTTTTTGTCAGATTAGTTTTCGTGCCTGTTAAGAAGAAATACTAAAGTATTTATTGTAAACTTTGGTTTTTCTCTGGGGATCAGCCAATTTGGTGCACCAGGCAGGATTTTAGGTGGCACCCCCTCACAATTTTCTAAATCTCACTGCCAATTTTTGTCAATTTAAAACATAATACCAGAAGTCTACCTCTTATTGGCCAACACCTGTCGACAGCAATGAGAAACACCTGTTCATGTTAACGAGCAGCTGTGGAGTGAAGCAGTTTTAGGGGAAATGATTTACTCAAAACTGCATTTTCCAGCTATTTGAAAAGCATTTTACTAAATTCTTGGGTTTATTAAAACAACAAAAAATCAGTGTTTTATGAAGGTAGAACACAGAAAACCAGACTTTAACCTGAAGTTTATCTGAAGCTACATTATCCTTATTTTGTTTTCTATTTTTACACTGAGCATCAGTAGTTTGTCTTGACTGCATTATATGATACTTTTATCACGAAATATCCTTTGTACATATACCACCTGATGTAGCAACAAAGCTGCTGAGAAACCCACAGAACAAGTTACCTTCATAAACTTGAGTAACAGTGATTATTCTACAGACTAAATCAACTATACTCTGATAAAAAGCTTTAAAACATTTTCTTTGTTCCCCATTTGTGGCGCCTCCTAGATGGAAGGCGCCATTAGCATTTGCATATACTGTCCATGCACGGGTCAGCCCTGTTGGGGATTAAGATATTTTCAAATTAGCACTTAAAATATGTGTTTTAGTTGTTGCTTTAAATTTGTTTTAAACTGATGCTTTTTTTTAGGGTTAGGCATCAGAACGATATAGTTAGGTTGAAGAAAAATCTCCATCTCCAAAGCTGCCATATTGGATCAAAAATAAAAGGGTGTCCAGGGACTTTTGACTCACTCTGTATTTTTAGATAGAGGTAGACCGTTACAAGTTTTCCAGTGGCCAATATCAATCACCTTTTTTTTTGTTTCTTTGTTTGTATTTTTCTTTAACGTCTGCTTAACATAAATAAATGTATATTTAACAACACTTATGACAAAACCTGTGATGTCTAAAATATGGTTTTTAGTTCTCATGAGTGCTGTGGACCCAAAGTTTTGTAATTGGAAAGGCCTTTGTTACATTATTAAGACATAAAATTTCACAAAAAACCAATTATTTAACAATAAAATACATTGAGCTGAACATTAGAACACTTGTTTATATAAATGGATAAATAGCAATCTCTCCCCACTGTATCCTTTTCTAATCTGACTTTAAGATTAGTTTTATTTTGTTGAAGGATGAAAGTATTATGCAGCCAAATGGGTTTGACAGCAGAAATGACAGAAGAATTAATCTGTGTGCTTATATTTTCAAATGAATGACTGAAAACTAAATCGAGGGAACACTGCTCTTCTCTATTTCCACTCTTGTTTTTAAAGATGCGCCAGCTTTCTTTGATAATCTGCTGTTTGTGAGGCTTCTCAGCCCACAGCCAGCAACTGCGACGGCCAAATTGATTTTTTCCCCTTGTTTTTTTTTTTTACTTTGCTTTTTTATCACATGCGTATAGAGATTCAGATTTAGTTGCAGAAACTAGACAATTGATGTTTCTATTCTCCTGGAGGAACTGCAAGTTTTTTTGGTAACACAATTAGAAACCATAAGAGCAACATGTTTTATATTCGTGACATCTTGGAATGTGTCAGCTCCATTTAAAGTGGTTAGAGAATATTTAAACAAATGACAAAAAATCTACCAGTAACCCACCACTTAACATCTCAAAAAAAATAAAATCTATTAGTGCACAGAATTTGTGTTGCAGGTTAGTGTCAGCTACTATCATGCCAAACTTTAGCTCAATATCTGTGAAACTTATAGCCATTTTTGAGTTTGATATTGTCAAATATGTGGCCATTTTGAATTGGCTTAACAGCCAAAGCTTATTGATCTACACCCATTGGTTAATTTCTGGAAGCTTCATTAAAATCTGTCCACTGGTTCATGAGATATTTTGACAGACAAGCACAAGCAGTTACATTATCACCCACCTTTTATGTTTTTTGCAGTGCATATCTATTGAACTATTTAGCATTATGGGAGTAAGTTCAAAATTGACCAGTTGCTGCTTATAATTAGAAACCAAATTGAATTTAGACTGATTTCCCATTTTGCTTTCACTGATAGCCATCATTTGAACCTTTTTGTTTCAACAGCAGGTTCAGCTGCTATGTAAAATAAATTCCGTAATACTGATTGTGACACGTTGATCTTAGAACGCTTATATATTTGCTTAATAGCGGTTTTAAAAATTTAAATTATCGACTTCAGCAAAACTGTTAAAGAATTTGCTGCCAAGCGATCATCATTAAACCTAAGTGCTCCTGGGGTCGGACAGCATGAACTCCTCACACACTGCTATGAATGAGCCGCTACTCGTCCATCTCTCTGTTCTCCTTGAGTGAGAGCATCAGTGTCTGTGTTTCCCTCTCGCCTCGCCTCTAGTGGCAGTTAGGAAGCCCTGTGGAGTCCTGCTAAGCCTGTCAATGGCTGCCCTGCCTCCCACCTCGAGGCTCATTCACCTCTAATGAGCTGCTCGAGTGTCTTTGGCTTAACAGGAGGGTCAGCACGCAGGAGAGGGCTCCTTACTCTGCTAGCTGCACCACCGAGGCCAACACGTAATTGATTAATGATAACAGTCTCTTATATTTGACTCTACAGCTGATTCGGTATCACTCACAACTGAAAGGTGAAGGGAGACAAAATATTGTTCTTGTGTCTGACTGTTACCAAAATGTTTTATAAGCCACTCGAATTTAGAGCGAGTAATCATTTGGTGTAAATCTACAAATAATTTAGTTTCAGAGTCAGTTCAGGTCAAGATGGCTGCTGCAGCTAATCAAGCATACCCAAAACAAAACATGGCTACAAAGTTGTCTGTTTTTTTTGATATTGACCTAAATTTAATGTGGTAGTATTTAGAGTCACATACTTTGTGTGGGATGATTTATGATATTGCATAAGATTGCACATAATGTTATTTTTAAGGTTGGACTAAAACAGCTACAATTCACCTCATTTTCACTGAGGGTCACATGAGTGTAAAGATGGCTCTCAAAGGGCCAGTTGTAATTAACCTTCATGTTTAACTTTGACTAAACACTAAACATCATGTTCCTCATCTCGTTGCTCACCGCTAACAAACAATACCTGAGCTCTACCTGGTATTTCTTGCATAGAAACATTTTAACATATCTTCTTATAAACACTGAAATGTACTATGTGTACGACTGACTAAATGTGTAATAAATGAAACAGAAATACTATTAAATATAAGAGAGTTTTACATTGATGAGTTGTGGTGAGTAGCTGGCATCTTGAATTCTGAACTCTCCTACATTCTGTCAGGGAATTCCCACTGGAGCGGGCGTTACGGTTTAAATTTATAACTTGTAAGTGGGAAATTCCCACAGTATAACTGAGCCACAGCAAAAGTAGGCATTGAAAATGTAGCGAAATGGAAAATTTACATGATAAATTTTGTTGCTGCTAGCTATTTTTGAACCCTGTGCCCCTCCGCCTTGTGGTGGGATGCCGTTATTTCACGGGTAAAATATCTGACTTGCAAATGGGCAAATTATTTTCTGTGCTATATGCAAAATCTCTCTAGCTGGTTCACCTATCAGGATTTTAATATCCAACAGTCTTCACAGCTGTTTTCACGTACCTGCAACGTTAACTGTTTGACATTTTGCAGATGCTCTGAACGAACAGGAGTTAAATATGACTGGAAGTGAGCTGCACTCAAAATATCAAGGTTTTGAGCGGACCTCGTGCGCACGAGACAGCAATACTTAGGATAAACAAAAGCCACTTAAGTTCTCGGTCACTTTCTAGCTTCCCACTTCAGGATCGCTCTCCTTGTTGTCTTTGATTGTTTGGTAATGTCTCTCCCTAATGTGGTACTTTGATGAGAACTGAAACATGCGGTTACACAAACAGCAGAAATGAGAGTGCTTTCCTCTAATTGCAGGGATTAAACGAGTATGAACAGGTAAAGGCAGAGTTCAGAGTAATCCTCATGTCTGGAACTGTTTAGTAGGAAAAGCAATTCATAAAAACAGGGACAAACATAAATAGTGATGCAAGTTCAGTCATTTATGCAGCTTTTATTAATCTGAAACTAAGAGCGATGTGCAGAAGTATGATAGTGTTAAATAAGTAGTAATAAGCTATGCACAAGTTTCAAACCACCCTTCATTTCTTTATATTTTGCTTCCAAAGAGCCAAACTTTCTTGTAAATGTTTTAAGTGATCTGGATCAATAGTTTTCCAGACTTTCTAGTGGTTTTTTTATGTTTCTTTCCCCCTTTGGCTGCTTTCTTTTTCAGCATCTGTCCAGTCCTTATAAACTGAACCAAAATGGCTATAACTTCATTATTTCTCAACATAAGATGAGCTCAGTTTAAAGGAGCAAAGTGAACAAGTGGAAGACTAAGAAAGTGTCAGGAA
>JARVGW010000278.1:10832876-10843463 GCA_031762495.1 Anablepsoides rubrolineatus | reverse complement strand
TCCAAGTTCTGCAGAAGCCTGATAATCATCTATTCATTCAAATCAGGTGTGTTGGCGCAGAGAAACAAGTAAAACATGCAGGGCTGCGGACCTCGAGGACCGGAATTGATGATTCCTGATATAGAGGGTTATTATTTTTTAATGGTAGAACAACAGGTAACTGAACTGATTGTATATTTATAAAACAGTATCTAATGATATTTTTCAGATTTCTTTATTCCGCTGTATCGTGTTGTTGTTTGACTGATACCTGGCACTGATACACCTGAAGGCAGCAGTCTCTCACGCTTACACTCATTTTCCACAACATGAAATCCTGCCACAATAATACACACATACAGAGCAGATTAGGCATGAAACCCCCGCTGACATCCTGTTGGTTTCTCCGCAGGCAACAGTAAACGGCGTCATTAACACAGTGGTAATACAACCCGTCACCGCACCCGCCTGAGACAGAAATGTCACCCTCCCCGCTCTCGGCCAGCTTCACTCTCAATTAGACTGCAGGGTTTCTTAAAGGAAAACACAATCACATGCTTACACACACACACACACACACACGCATACATATTCTTTGTGGCCGCTCACTCATAATGGTGTTCAGGTGCCGGGTAGGGAGCCTTGTATTGAGAGTCGATGATTTAGTTGTCGGCCTTTCTTTTTATAATGTTTATCCTATCATTTGTTGGCAATTTCCTCTTTTGCTAAGTGCTTTTAAAGAATGAGTTGGAGTGGTACATTGGGAGTTGGGGGTGTCACGGGGAGGAGAGGACTCGGTAAGGGAGTGTATTAAACACTGCAGGTAGAAACTGCTGTAATTACGCAGCACTCTTTCTGAGACACTAAGCTGAGGTGTTCACACAAAGAACGGCTTCAACGTTAGACACAAGTTATAGATTCAAGACTTTTTTTAGAAGAAGTAGTGGGTAAACTAGAAGACAAACAGACAAACATCAGATTACAAAATCCTCTGAACTGGCTCGCAGTTGATATGATACGATTGTTTTTGAAGGAGTTTTGTGCACTACAGTACATTTTATTCTGCTGTATTGATTCTCTATCGCTCAGGACAAACAGTCCCAAACGAGCGCATTCAGAGGAAAATCAATCAGAACATTATTTCCAAAGAGCATTTTATCAGGTATCCCAGTAGTTTAAAAGACTCTGTGTTGCTTAAATTTACTGCAGTAACCCCAAAACATTTCAGTCATTTTTTCTTCATTTTATATTAGTTCTTCGTTGCTCTTGAGTGTTTCCATTTACTAACTAAAGGTTTGATTTCATTTGCCTTCATTCCAATTTTTTATTTTTATCTGTTTTTAGCATGGATGTTCAGGGAGACTATGACCCATGTGATGCCTCTGGATTCATCCGGATAAACGCTGTCAGGTTAGCACCGCATAAATCTTTCAACACATTTACCAACATGTGAAGAAGTTCCTAAAGAATGCCATATTTAAATTTTTATTTTTCTTCTGCAGGTTAAGGGAGCACAACCGTTTGCAGGGTTTCTCTGGCACCAAACAGTAACCATTGAAGCTCTGTGATTCATCTTCCCGTCTTAAACACAAATGGGTTGAAACTTTGTGCCTCTGTTGTCTACCTATAGCCTTAATGTTTAGTGTAGGTGGTATTAGCATCAGGAGTGTAAACTTTGTAGTATTTAGCTGGTTTTCAGGTGATAAAGAAAATTAAAAAATGTCACAGAATTAGTCTAAATCAGATATCCAGATGTTCTAAAATATACTGTGCATAAATGCATACCAACAATTGTGTTTGTTAGTGTTTTCTTCACTAAGTGTGGCTCATTTTTGGCATCAGTAAGTCAATATATGGAATACTAAGAATCATATTTACAATATGCAGATGGAGGTTGGCACAGACGTCAGTGATCACTGAGGCCCAGCGAAGCGGAAGTGATGAGGCCGTTTCTGAGCTCAAATGGTCAAATTCAAATGGAAGGAAAACAAATTGACCATATATGTATATTTCACTGCTCAGCTTTGAGTCCACATATTTAGCAAACAGGAAATTGTTTCAGTATGGGGAGCCTTGTCTTTTTTTCATTAGTACACTTAAGAGTGTGAATAAACCAGCAATAATACAACTGATCCACAGACTTTAAGAAGATACAACAATTGTACAATTGCCAACAACAGCAAGATCGATCACAGCAGACAGCCTCAAACATATTTCACCTGAAATGTTCAACTCTACCAAGATGTTTAAACCAAAAGAACATCCTTAAACTTAGCCTGAAATAACACAAACTAATCATTCATCCAGGTTTATTTGTTGACTAAGGATGAAAAACAGTGCTCTGATGCAAATGTAGCATTAAAGAATGCTAATTTGCAACCTTTAGAAGACTTTAGAAGACTAAAAGTTTAAATAAAAACAAATGATTTGCAAGAAGATTACAATTTTATGGGTTTTTCCATAGGCTGGACATGGACTTACTTGGGTTGACTTAGCATAGCTTCTGAGTCTTTCTTAGGACCTACAGGTCCAAGCGAGCCAAGTGGATCTGAAGATTTGACATCTGTGGACTGCAGATCATTGATTTTCCAGAGAGCAACGTCAATCATGAGTGTCTACTTAATAATAATCAAACTCACTATTCTTAAAACCACACAAACTCAGCCTTTGTTTTTGTTATTTACTTTCCAAAATAAAAAAAAATAAAAAGTAAGTATGCACACACAACAGAATTCTGGGGAACTGGACAAAATAGACACAAAATAGGCTCTGACTGGTGCAGAAGTTGGCCTCAAGGTGGTCATGACATTGTTGGTAAGTGTTTTCTGACTTCTTTTTTTTTCTTTTAACTTTTTTGTCCATATCTAAGGATTCGGACACTGAGAAAGACTTCTGAGTCTAAAGACAGAATTCTGAGATTAGAGTCATAATTATTTTTATTTTTTGCAGTGGCCCTAATCGTACATTTCTGTGATATGTTTGCCTTGGATAGAAAATAATGTTGCAGAATTTTTTTGCAACCCCACTATGACAATCCCACCCACATTGAGGTGGCACTTAAGTTATGTTGAAAACCATTGAGACCGTGTAGACCTGAGTAGAGTTGTGGTGAGACTGGACAATGAAAAAAATTAATTCAGTAAAGAGACAAGATTGGAGATTTGTCTCCAAATGAAAAACCCAATCATTGAAATCAATCAGTAAATATTTAGAGCCTTTTCTTAATCTGATGAGCAAGTCTGATCCAAATCTTTGATCCTTTTACAGAGAAACCTGTCTGAGAAAAGTCATATTTAACATGATCTAAAATTGATGACTCAAGTCTGCAATAAATGCTTGTACAGTGGTGCCTAATTTCCTTCTGAACAGCAGGCAAGGTGAATTTTGGGTCATGTGACAGTTTATGTTAAAGATGAAATATGGGTGGAATAAATGCAGACAAAGGAATGCTGTGCTGTGTGCTGCTCTTGATAAACTAATGAATCTCTCTTCTAAAAGATAACTCTTGCTGTGTTTGATCTGTATATTTTTAGGTGTTATAAAGAGTTGTTGCTTTGTGATATTTGACCCTTCACAGCTGCCTCTTTGCCACTCCCTTACTCCGAACGGTATCAGTCCTGCGTTGAAGCGCCCGATATGCCGTGACCCTCACGATGGAGTCCACAGGCGCAGAAGACCCCCTGCCAGGTCTAATGAGCAGTGAGCAACCCTCAGACCCTTTCAGTCCAGCAATGCCCCCTCAACCCCTGTTCAATTACACGGCAGGCGTCTCAGTCATTGCCTGGTCAATTACCAGCCAAGCCCCTGCGATTACTGTCGCGCACGCACAGGTTTCAGGATAATCAGTGGCCAAAATTGCCTGGTTTGAATTGAGGGGATGGGAGGAGAAGTATTCAGATTAGTTAGTCAAGCTGAAGGGGAGGCAGGAGGGCCGGGGACGGCTATCACATTCAATCTGGCTGTATGTGCTGACCTTTCAACTTGGTTTCTGGAAAGATATGATCCAGTGGAATTTATTTTCTGATTTTACAGCATATTTGTTTTAGCTATGGTTGGATTATCAGATGACAGAACCCTGGATGTAAGCAGAAACTGGGACTGAAGGAAGGGGGGGAAAAATATTGCTTTTTGTTTATACATTTTGAAGATGAAGCTCAAAGGGGCCTATTTACCTGATAATCCATCCAGTTTTAGAAATAGTTTGTTTCCCCTTCCCCCTCACTTACTTCTGTCCATGTGTCCCTGGCTACACATCCACCTCCCTATTCATTTACCCCATCTCATGTTCCACCTCCTACCTGCCCACGCAGCCATCCAGGTATCCAGGTACTGGCCGACACCTGACCAAATGAATTAATCATCCTTGACCCCGGACCAATTACCCCTCATTACCCACTCGGCATCCACCTCTCAGGGGAGAGCTGTGTAACAATAGCACAACATGAAAGTCAGCCGGTGGCACAAGTCCGAGCCCTAATGGACGCTCCTATGTGATCGTGTCTCCTCAGGAGTCCAAGTCGGCTAACCCTCAAGTCCTTGTCACTCTCCAAAAGTGCGTATACAAAGGAGGCTATTGTTCAGGATCAAGGTGCATGACCTGCTGAGATGATGTGCACAGGCCAGGACTGCTGGCAATGAAAAAAAAGAGAAGCCATAATAGAAATCGTCAATAGAATTTGTCGTATTTATTCCACTGTGGCGTTGGCATTCATAAATGATAATAAAATATAAAGAGTGGAGCAAGGCAGCAGCTACGGGTCCAAAAATACACCCTGAAAAAGATAAATGTAATTATTAATAGATTATATTTCCTATTCACAAAGTAATTCATTGCACCTTATGCCCCCTTTCCTTTGATCTGTTATAATATACTTGAGGTAAAAATTTAAAACACTTTGTAGATATTTTCAATTTAAGTTAGAGTAAAACATTTATTTGACTATTTAAAAAATATCAACTTTAGGTTTTCCCCAAGGATCAGTTTCAGCCACCATTTGATTTATGTTCCTGTATGTTAAGACAGGAGCTTAACTTACTTGTATTCCGATGAATACATCCATCTTTTATTTGGTGAAATCCTCTCTGAATCAAGTTATTGCACTTCAAGAAGAATTTCACGACAGAAATCTGTTGAAGTAAAAATTTGTTTTGACCTGCAGAAAGACAAAATGTATTACTTTAGTTTTACAAACATTAACACAACTGAATACCAGACAGCTTTGCATTCACACCATAGAGCTTAAGTACTTTAAAGCACAGCAAAGCAATACTGAGTTTAAAGCAAAACCGCAAATCCTACAAGCTCTAGATTTTCCAGCTTCTTACCTTCAAATGATGATGCCTTTTCTCTGGGCAACAAAAGACATAAAAAAAATCTGAACAAAGCCCAGAGGAATGTCTGCTGTTTTTTTTTTGTACAAACATTTTGTGGTCATCCAATCTGGCTTTCTCATCTGACCATCAATGTAGAAATGTCTCCCATGTTCACTGACCTCTCGTCTCCTCTTGAACACAATAAGAGTGGAACAATGACCAGAAAGAGGTAATTACTACCAATTAGAAGCCAAAGTGGCTCTCATTCACTGTGGTTTATGTGTAAAACCAAACTCTTATGCAGGCTTTTAAAATTGCAACTTTTTCTCTCAAGGGTTTTCCTTCAACTTCCTCTAAAATACCACAGTGCACCACAAGAACAATTGATACATTTCATTCGATTTACACACAGAAATGCTCAATCTTAGCTCAGCGCCTCATATCACTGAATGCCTCATGGTTTTCACAATACTCTGTTTACATGCCTGTGTTTAGAAATGCTCACTTATATCTTAATAAACAGCCAATTGTGTGTTTTGTTTCCACATTTCACTTAATGCTCCTTTACTTAGCAGGTATAAGAGGTTAATGGACAGATCCCCGGAGGTCTGTGCAGAAAGCTAATGGGTCTGGGCAAAGATGATGAGGTCACTCTCCTCCTAAGAAACGATAAGCCGGGATGCTAAAATCTACTGGCTTACTATCGATAAATTATTAACAATTGTATGTTTTTATATTCATCTGGATCAACTGATGGATCAGGATATATTGCAATAATTGATGATGAGTGGTTCTCTAATACACCAATGTGAGGCTGTCTTGGCAAACTTCTCTTGATATGAATCAAGAGTGACTGGATGTAGATGGTAAAAAGTCATGTCAAGCAATTATTTTATAGGGGAAGTAGCAGCTTGCAGCACTTGGATTAAATTGTGAATTAATTCTTTATCTCAAAGTGTTTGAGATGAATGTTGCTCGTGTTCTGACGGAGTCGATGGGTCCTGATAGCTCATTCATTCATGGTCCTGAAACTCGATCTCTTGCTGCAACATCAAGAGACCATCTGTAAGGAACCATCCGAAAAAAGCAGGGTACTCTTTGCCTTCCAGGCTTCCTAACATTCGTGATCCCTCTGTGTGTTTGTGTATGTGTGTGTGCGTGGGGGGGCGGATTTTACCTTGATGTCAAAGCTTATTTTCTGGTGTCAAAGGACACCCATACAGTGCTGTCCTGACAATCTATAGACAGATGGGACCATTACGGTCAAAGCCCCTGGCTTTGTTTGTCCTGAGCTGGTGATGAAATATTGATAGAAAAATAGAAATATTTTGCCTGCTGCTCAATCTGGACCGTCTAAAAGGGTTAATGAGCATGAGGACTTCTCTGTCTCCAGTTACAGCAAAATGTAACTCAACTACTCACCAACATTGACTAGTCTAGAGTCTGCAGGCACTCCGGGGTTAACAAGAATCGATTAGGTTTTCCTGGTTTAGGTCTCCAAGAGGTGAATTCAACATACAACTTTGATTAATGTTTTTTTAATTAATGTTTTACTCTTTCTTATTGAGAATTTAAAAAAAAAACTAACAACATCAGTATTAAATTCATGCCAGTGTTTTAGACTATTTAACTTATGTTGAGAAATTGGAGTATCTGTTTTGGTTAATATATGCACAATGTCATGCAGTATCACAAGATGTTACACTCAGAGTATAGCTTCTGAAGGACTCTCAGCTACTGCCACATATGCCAAATATTAGGTCAAAACCTTTAAAATTGACCAAGTTATAACCATCTTTGTGTTTTTTAAGATCAGTTGGCTGTGGCAGCCATCTTTAATTGGGCTGACAAAGGTTGCAGATGTAATGCAGCCAATGATTAATTTCTGCAAGTTTCATTAAAATACAAGCAGTGGTTTGTGAGATATTCTGATAACAGACCCAGCTTCACCCTTTGATAAATATCAGGTAGATCTGAAACTAGAACCAGGCAGTCGAATGTAAATAAATCCACTCTTCTCCAATGATTTTTACACTTTTCACAAAGTAAACAGATACATTTTTCTATCATGTTTATGAATGAGGTCTGAGACACATTTTATCACAGCTGAACAGAGATCCCCTGGCTACACACAAAACGTAGAGCAGAAAGAGAATATGGATTTGGGGTTTTTTTTTGTTTGTTTTTGGGCTGTCTTTATCTTCATTTTCAAAACCAGTCAAAAAAGATGATTTCATTATTCTTTAATTGAATCAAAGCCTAAAGAACGAACGAACTATGCACTAACATGCACCCCACTTTCACTGTCCCCTGCGGCAGAACCAATGCGGCACGTTAATCTCAAATCAATAAATTTATCTTTTTTCCCATTCCCCCTCCTCTCTTGGGGGTCCACTGGTGGGGTTTGTTTGCGAGCACACGCTCTTTGTGTTCTTCGATCTGTTGCTCCTTGAGCTGGTGAATGGATGAGGGGCATTTCAGGGTTAAGGTCTCTGCGCTGGTAGCTTCCTCTGCCCCTGCGAGCCCTTCTGATGATGTAAATGTTTAATGGCTCTGGTTATTTGCTCGTTATGATGGAAGATAATGTAATGTTTTCTGATGGTGCCTGAATTACACCACAGGGTATGCAGGCTGGTTTGTAAGGGTGTTTAACCATCCTGTGTGACTCAGCCTGGTAAACATTTCCTGGCATTAAAGTGGAAGAATTGTTTTTGTTTTGGTTGGCCTTTTTTTTCTCACATGATTGACACAATCACAGAAATGCAACATTATTATTAGTTTTTTATATATATATATTTGTATGTATAAAGGCACACAGTTGTGGGGGGAAATGAATCCTAGGGAATACATTTTTTATGGAAAGTAAGCATACTGTATCTTTTAAAATGCCTATAAATAAAAATAGTATACCTAATATTGATGGTCAAATTTGTCATTTCAGTCATTTTAACAACAAAAATATCAATTAATGTATTATTTAAAGTTTTTGAAACCAGATTATGTGTGTCTTTATTTGAAATGACTTCATGGGTTAATATTACTTTATAAACTCAACTTGTGTTTTTCCTTTTTTCCCCTGTGTTATCTGACTACTTCTTAATCATTGATACTATTTTATCAAAAATCTCATTTAGAAGATGAATACTGACATTTGTTTTTTTATTTCCAAATATTTCCTCCATTGAAATGCATTAAGATCTCTTCCGTTCCTTCAAAAATATTTCGATCTGCTGCTTTGATAGATGGATCAAATAATGTCTTTGGATTTGCTTTATGATCAAATTTGATAAGATTCATATTATGACATCAAACCATTTGATTCCAAACCATAACAATTCCACCACCATGCTTCATGCATTTTTTTATGATGGTTTTGATTCACACAAGAAATATTATTATTATGTGACTGTAGCAAAGTTTTTATTTTTCATTTATCTGTTCAGAGCATATTAATCTGAAGCTTTTGATTTGTAATGTGTTCAATTAAAAACAGCTGCCTTGCTCTTCTTTCTGACAATTATCTCATTTAGGTTCAACATGTGACCTACCTGTAACCTGCTAATAATGTGAGAAAAAATAGCCATTTCTGTGAACTTTACTTTGTTTCACTCATTTGAAATTCACATGGGTAAAAGTGTGATTTTTTTTTTTTTACATTTGAATTACATATTTAAACAAACAAAAAATCATTTTTTTAAATTAAATTCTCTGCCTGAAAACCCACAAGCATTTATAAGATTTGTCATTACATCTTGGACTAATGATGAAACATTAGTAAAGACAAACATGTACAGTGTGTGCAACGCATAGGCCTACATCTTCTGCTTCATGGCTAAACTGTCAGCAAGAAGCTGATCCGGCCACTCACTTTGCACCTCAGTGCGTCTGAGCGACACAGCAGTAGGTTTTATCTTGAAAGCAGATTCGACACCAGCGGAGAGCGTGAAAGCTCAGTTCCACTTTTTAAAATGTCTCAGGGCAACATAAGCTGTGGGTTTAAAGTGCCGAAAAGAATCCCATCTCCTCTGTGCTTTGAATGAATAAAAAAAAACATCCTTTCCATTTCTGTGGCTCTGCCTGCTGATTTGCTTTTATGACTGTCATGCCAAGTGTTTTGGATTGGAGCAGTACCTCGTGTCATCCTTTAGGAAGTCTTCGCGGTGGCATGTTTTGTGGTGACAGCAGAAGAATTACCTGCAAAAGCGCTTCTTGTCAACTCACTGCGCGGAGAGCTCACAAACAAAACCATTTAGCTATTATTTCCTGTCAGTCTCCGATACACCCAGCAAAGCGGATGTTTATCAAGAAAAACCGTACGGCTGTGGGAGTGGAGCATAATAGGACAGGTGGGGAGAGTGGCAAGGAGAGAGGGATGGAGAATAGAAGGGAGGAGGGGGGTTACTGGAGCCAGGGGTAGGGTCTTGGTGTCCCAGTGGAAAGAAATTGTGGAAACCACCCATAATTTTCTCTGCGGGATCCCGTGTAATTGAGTCATTTAAAATACAGATACGGACTTGAATCAAAGCAAAGTGGCTTGTGGTGAAGGCTGCAAAGTAAAACGGAAAAAGAGATAAAAACAAGGAGGCAAGAAGTGCACCTCTTCTATTATTATTGAGCAAAGTCGGTCTGTTTATCCTTTTCATCTGTCAATCAAGACAGGGTGTTACTTGTTAGAGATTCACCCTTAATGCTATTCTGTTTTAGCTATCATGATAATCTCTGATCCTTTTTAGACACAGTTAAAGGGGCAATATCATGTAAAATCAACTTTTTTGAGCTTTGTATCATGTTATAATGTTATCCCCTCATCAAAAACATGCCCAGAGTCTTACTTTGACTCATTCATGCATGTTTGAGAAATCCTGAGGCAGCCAGGCAGGAGAGCAAAAACGACCAGTTGGACCTAGAACTGTCTGTTGGGATCAGCTCCTCCTCTGGGATGTGTCTCCAAGCCACGCTTCTGCATCATAGATCACGCCTCCCCCGCAACTCCTGCAGGATAGTGGTAGCAACAATTAGCAAGCAAATACCTGGCGAAACTGCGCGTCTGCTGAGCTCAGCTCCTTCTCAGTCCAGTCCTTTAATGGTTTGATTTCATTTTTGGAAGTAAGTATTATTATTACAACAAAACAGGCTACAACGCTGCAGGTTGTGGGTGTGACGGAAGCAGTAGGAGGTTCTTAAAGAGACAGAGGTCAATTTCAAGCCATTTAAAAACGTCTGTGACGTGAAGTCAAGATTATTTTTGATTTACAGAATTTTCATAACAACTGAAGGTGACATAGTTACTTTATT
>JARVGW010000278.1:10644031-10657212 GCA_031762495.1 Anablepsoides rubrolineatus | reverse complement strand
CATGCTTTTTGTTTTTGCCTTTAAAGGGTTTTAATGACGTGCCTACATGCAATTCCAAACACACCCTTAACAATTATTTCTCAAAAAACAACATTGTGACATGAAAAACATGCTACAAAGTTGAAATTAAACCCCATATATAGCCATCGAATACATGATTTAAATGTTAAAAATAAGGATTTAAAAGCATAATATGTCTCCTTTAAACAGACTCTGTTTGGCCAACATTGCCTGGATGAAGCCTTTTTCCATCCTTCATGTTCTGTGATTTGATATAATGTCTGAAAAGATGCTAACAATTGATAAAACTTGACAAAACATCCCGTAAAAAAAAGGACCAGAATATCGCTTTAATTGTTTACAACATTGCATCCATTATCTTCCATTTTATCTGAAGTCGGGTTGTGGGGGGCAGCAGCTTGAGCAGGGAAGCTCAGACCTCTCTTTTCCCAGCCACCTCTTCCAGCTCTTCTGGGAGGACTCCAAGGCGTTCCCAGGCCAGCCGAGAGACATAATCTCTCCAGCGTGTCCTGGGACTTCCTTGGGGTCTCCTCCCAGTTGGACATGCCTGAAGTACCTCCCTAGGGAGGCATCCTTACTAGATGTACAAACCACCTCAACTGGCTCCTCTTGATGTGGAGGAGCAGCAGATCTACTCTAAGTCTCTCCCTGTTAACTGAACTTCTTACCCTATCTCTAAGGGAGAGTCCAGCCACCCTGCGGAGAAAACTCTTTTCGACCACTTGTATTCGCGATCTTGTTCTTTTGGTCACTACCCAAAGTTTGTGACCATAGGTGAGGAACGTAGACTGATCAGTAAACAGAGAGCTTTGCCTTAAAGCTCAGCTCCCTCTTCACCAAAACAGACCGATACAGAGTCTGCAAAACTGCAAAAGCTGCACTGAGCCGTCTATGAATCTCATGATCCATTCTTCCTTCACTCGTGAACAAGAGCCCCACCGGGAGAGAGCATTCCACCCTTTTCCGACTGAGGACCATGGACTCAGATTTGGAGGTGCTGATCCTCATCCCAGCTGCTTCACACTCAGCTGCGAACTGCTCTAGTGAGAGCTGACGATCCTGTCACGATGACGCCAACAGAACCTCATCATCTGCAAACAGCAGAGATGAAATCTCGAGGCCACTGAACAGGACTCCCTCCGCCCTCTGGCTGCACCGAGAAATTCTGTCCATGTAAGTTGTGACCAGAATTGGTGACAACGGGCAGCCCTGGCGGAGTCCAACTCCCACTTTGAAGGGGTCCGACTTACTATCGGCAATGTGAACCAAACTCTTGCACCGCTTGTATAGAGACTGAAAGGCACGTAACAACGGACCCTCAGACCCATACTCGCGTAGCACCCCCCCAAAGTGTACCTCGAGGAACACGGTCAAATGCCTTCTCCAAGTCCACAAAACACATAGACTGGATTAGCAAAATCCCATGACCCCTCAAGGACCCTAGTGAGGGTAAAGAGTTGGTCCAGTGTTCCACAGCCAGGACGGAACCCGCATTGTTCCTCCAGAATCTGAGGTTCGACTATCGATCGGACTCTCTTCTCCAGTACCCCTGAAAAGACCTTACCGGGGAGGCTAAGGAGAGTGCTGCCCCTGTAACTGGAGCACACCCTCTGGTCCAGAGAGGAACCACCACCCCAGTCTGCCAATCCAGTGGCACTGCCCCGATGTCCACGTGATGTTGCAAAGGCATGTCAACCAGGGTTTACAACATTTTAAAAAAAAAAATTCAAATTATCTTGTTAATTTTTTTAACTCATTGTGCATTCTCATTATGAACACCTTCTTAATTTATGAAACTGCTGGAAGTGTGACAGTATGACAAATATAAGCAGATTCTCACTAACCTCATAAAACGTATAAATGATGTTCCTGTCATGTTTCTGTCTGATGAGTTCACTCTCCTCATTCCTTTAAACAAGCAGAGAGGAGCCATTTGTTAAAAAAAAAAGACAAGAAAGAAAAAACGAGACATATGAGCAGTTCTGACACGCCTTCGTCACATTTTAACATGTGGTCACGTCCTCATTTGTGACACTAAATATGTTGACGTGCCCCAAGTGGCTCTCATATTTGAAACATGCTACTTGTCGTGGGAGTTTCACAGCTTGTGGCTTGTCAACGCCGAAGGATGACACCATCTAAAATCTGTTAATTGCATACACGCAGACAGAGCGTGCTGTCAGTGCAAGAGGCAAATTAATAGGTTGTTGCAGGCTGTGAGGCTGATGGCTGGTTGCTACAAGGCCTTTTTGGGAAAGGGAAGATCATTTTGTTATAATCTATGTGTATCTATTTAAAAGCATGTGGTTTGTCAGATGCATCCATTCTCAGTTTAGGAGGTCATAAAGGACAACAAATCACTCCAATGTGAGCTGTGTTGAATATTTTATTATGTACGGTAATGCATTATGACTTAGAAAAAAAAGACAGCATGGTTTTACACCAGTGTGAGGAGTCCCATCTCCACTAATCCAACACTCAGGAAATCTCAAATACATCTCAAATGCATTAATACGACAAAAGGAAATTAAAATTTAACGTGTTGTGGGTCACACATATTTTGCTATACAGATTGTTCCACGCTATTATTGTTCCTGCATACAGTATACATTGTGCATTTTAGATATAATGATGGTAAGACTCAACACGTGTTGATTAAATTCTCATGACAACATGTCCCTCTAATGTTTGATAATGTAATGAAAAGAGAAATGGCCTCCAACTGCTTCGAGACTGTATGAGAGGAAAGATTAAGATAAATAGCTACATCTGGCTCTCACTTGAAACTCTAAAGGAAGTGAAGATAACCAAGGAGGGTCTGGTTATCCATCACCATCCAGACATGTGCGCATGCACCTCTGGAACGGCTCAGAAAAACAGGCACAAACACCAAAATATATGCGTACTCCAAAGCAGCACCTGATATTAGTCAATCTTTAAATAAATAAAAAAAGGAGGCGGGGGTCTTTTTCTCAGAGGTTTGTTGTTGCTGAGAAGAAAACGACGAATTGACAGCTATACCAAAAGGAAACCTGGTTAATCTCACCTATCATCTAGACCTTTAGTGCCCCACACACCCGCTTTGCATCCCTCTCTCTCTTTCTCTCTCTTTTTCCTTTTCAGTCATTCCCTCAAGGGAGCCACTATTCCAACAGATCCTGACTGACAGAAACCCCAGAGCCTCGGACCCCCAAAAACAGAATTCACTGCAGACCCTTGGACTGCTTGTCTTCTGTCTGCCTCATCTATCTCTTTCTTCTGCAATTTCCATCCCGTTAACCATTGCTGCCTTTGTTCTTGCTCTCGATCGATGCACCATAAGTCAACTGGCCCCTCGTGTTTGATGTCTGAGCTCTGGATATCATTTCAACCATTTTTTTGTTAAACCAGCGAACCACACAGATAATACCATGTCTCAAGAACGCAGGCACGCAAATGTACACACACACACACACGCACACACTCTCTCACAAATACAGCCACAGTGCTCATACACAGAAAAAGTCCCAAAACTGCACATGATTTATCAACAGATTTACTGTTTGGAGCAGATCTCAGTTTAAAGTAAAACCCTTTAAATTAAATAAAATGTGTTTTATGCCAAGAATATAAAATACAGCTGCTAATTTACAATTCTTAAATGTTATCATCTGTATGAGCAGGAATGTAGTTTGTTAAAATCCCATTTTAATAAACTTTAGGTTTTTGTTTCTTTAAACCAGTATGATTCATTCAACCTTTGACAACATAAAGTTTAGAAAATATCATTTTTAGGATTTGTACAAGAAAATATTTGTTTTATCAGAAATGTGTTTTTAACTAACTTAATAAACCTGGATTCTGAACAAAAACACAATTAAGCCATAAATATGACAACAAGTCTTACAATTCTTCACAGCTGTGTCTGTTCTACAATAATTTTGCACTTTAGATGTAATTATTACTACATTTTATTACTCCTCTTAGCCAGTCTCAAGCACACCAGGCATCCACTTGTTTGTCAACCCACTCAACATGGGACATAATAATTTTTTCCCAAATTCAAAATTAGAGAACTTTAATTTGTCAAACTTTTATTTTTGTAAAAATTGAAACCACTTGTGATTAAAACAATTAATGGTTTATTAAAAGTTAAAAGTTGGCAGAACTGAAGCATATTTGTCATGGTAGAAAGGTTTAAGTAAAAGTTTACTTATCATTTCTTGTCAGGTGTGATTTACTCACCACTCTAAAAGGCCTGTTGGTACATTTAAATAAATAAATATATATATATATACATATATATTTTTTTTTTATTTTTTTTTTTTAATCTTCATTTCTTCAAAATGGGAGTTTTGAGGTAAAACGTTCAACCTTTTTTTCTTATTTATAATTCTATTTTAGAGGTAAACAAGCACAGAGTGCACTGATTTGGATATAAACAATCCTTTTTATTATTCTCCTCCCTAAATTCTTTTTTTTTCAAGTTTTTCAAAAAACACAAATAATTTAGCCCAAATGATTTTATGATTTTTTTTTTATTTCTGTAAAAGAAAAATAATGACGTAGCGACTAAAAGTGCTGATTTGTAACTCAAAATAGTTCAGACAGCATGTCAAGCATTAGTTTTTCATGTTAATGTTGGATTTTTCAAAAAAACAATTGTAGGCTTCTTTGACATTTATTTTATATATTTATTTTTTGTTTTTTAAAGTGCCAGAACCATTTAGTGTGTGACAGGTGTGAACTGACTACAGAGTGGAACTGTTGGACTGCTCATAAATATCCATGAGGGTTTGTTTTTTTATTCTTACAGTGTCTAACGTATCTGTGTTCAACTCAGAATCAAAATGCTACAAAGCAGACAACTATCCCTCAAATTCCTCAAATTTTAAGTCAAAAGCTATAACTACAAAATCTATTTTTATATCTTTCATCTTTACATATAAAGGAATGAAAACATACACTTTTTATTGCTTGGTCCTGTAATAACTGAACTAGTTGTCAGAATTAAAATAAAGTAAATAATATTTTTACATAAAAATTGTTTTAATTGTAAATAAAACCTGAAAAAAATAAAATATTTTGGGAAGCACAAAGAAATTTCTAATGAAATGTTATAACCAGTGTTGAAGAGAAGAATTTTTTTAGGTTTTAGTACATTCTAGTATAAAATGAGATCATGCTTTTCTAATTTACTTTATCCACTTACATCAGTGGCACTACAAAATAAAAGTAAATTATTGGTGATTTGGTTTAGTTCTTCAGTACAATAAAAACTAAACATGAAAAACACAAACGCAAAATGTAGAAGTGGCAATACATGCTTCTAAATTATATTTAGTTAAGAACCCATCAAGCAGAACTGAACATGTAAACAGAACTCTACGCCTCACCATCCTCAGCTGCCTTGTGTGGGTGGGAGATGTGGCTTGACCCATCATGCCATGAGGTGGAGGCGTGTCTTCAGGTGTGTTGAACTGGGACGGAGAGCTCTTGTCATGTTTCCTAACGTGTAGCAGGATGTATTGCTGGCAGAAGCAGCGGGGGGGGAGATCCAACGTCTCTCCTGAACACTCACAGCCTCATGAAAGAATGATGGTTGATTACCTGCATGAGATGAGCTACATGGACCCTCCAGAGTCACAAGATAAGACTCTGATATTGAAGATAACTGGAAAACACAGGAGGGAAGAGTCTTTTTTTTTGTCTTTATCTGACAAACAAAGGATTAACTAATAAGTACCCATTCACTTTAACTCATCATATTTTTCTATGTTCATTTTGAATGCATATTTGTACTAAAAACAAATTTACTTGAGTTGTTAGTTTTTATGAGTTTATCTAAATCTAATGACAAACCTTTTTATCTTCAGCTCTTGTCAACACACGCTGAATTCCTACTTCCATTTTAGATTTTACTGTCAGTACCCGATTCTGTGCCACAGCTCTGCATTTTTTGGGGGGGAGAACAAGTTCCAGATGGCTGGAGTGCCCGTCAAGTTTCCTCCGTCAGCCACTCCGGTTATCGGCAAGTTCACTTCACTTCAAGGAACCACTGACAGCCCTGTTAATTAGCACCTTTTGCCTTTTTTTTTACTAAGACATGGAAAACACCAAGATGTTTGGATGTTGACTGACCCCTATCCTCTGCCTGCATCTTAAATCTGTTTTTCTGGTTTGAGTCAGAATTTGTGTTGACAATATATATTTTTACTGTTGAAAATCTTTTCAAGCATATTGGGGTTTGAAGCAGCTTCTTTAAACTTTTATCCAGCTTTCTTCTGCAATGACTTTCACTAAAACTTCCACATCAAACTCACTTTTTGTTTGAAAATGGAAACCCTGTGACAGCAGCACACAGTGGCATCAGTGCGGGGTCACTCTCGGGCCCTTGGCCTCTCCCCCTTAGCGGAACTGAGTTCCTGACCTGCTGGTCATTTGTCCGAAGTCCAGGTTCGACTCAGGTCAGCGTGCGGAGGAGGAGAAACAATCAGCTTTGATCTGGACTGGCTATGGATTGAGAGTAATGAAAGTGGCTCAGCTAAATTACACCAGAGTTCATAAGACTAATAAATATTTAGATTCAGCTGCCACAGATTGAGTCACAACCTGCCATTAAATAGCAAATTCATTGCTATTGTGGTTTTTCATTTAACTTTCAATATTCGCTCAAAAGCTAATTCTTCTGCTGACGGCTTATCATTTTATAATGTGGTCAGTTAAATAAAAGACCTGACCCCAGGTCTGATCCTCTGGTGTTTTTGAAGTGGTACACTGAACTGTTGATTGATAAAACTCGGCCTAAAGGGTTGAATGAGCTTCCTCCAGGAGGTCACGTCCTGTCTGGCCCCTGTCCACTGCACACTTCTACAACATATCCGGGGTCCCGGCCCTTCCAGATTCACTGCTGCACACATCACATACACACACACATATACACACACACAGAACCACTGTACCCCTCGTTGGCTGCAGGCTGCGGCAGTGTTTGGGGTCCTGCGTGGTCATCCAGGATCTGGTTGTGAGGCAGAGAAACAGGAAGAAGTGAGAGAAGTGACTTCTTGAAAGAAAAAAAAAATCACTATTCTCCTTTCTGGAAAATTTTACAGCTGTCCTTCGTACTTTGCTTTAACTCTAATTTTATGGTCAGTCCCTGCATGTTTAAATTACTCAGCAAGCCAGATGTGGAGTATATAACCTGTTAGCTCTGCACCTGGCTGGACAGATATTAGGCTTCAGGGATCTCCTACATCCACTCAGACTCAGCTCTGCTAACCTCTCCAAGATGCCGCACACTGTTAGCTTAAAGTGACCCATGATGATTACACAGACTTTTCCAGGCTTCTTACTCGAAGTGGTCATTTTACTCGCCAGCATGCAGGCTTTAAACAACAACTGGAGGAGGCCCCACAAAATCTCTGTGCTGCAGGCCTCAGTCAGGCTTTAGACAGTGACTCTACTGCCACCTTTTGGTTCAGTAAGTCTAACAGAGCAAGGATGTGCAAGAGAAATCTGCTTCGACTTCGCTTTAACTGAAAATCATTGTTTTTAAATTGTGTAGCAATGATTTATTGTTAAAGCTGTGTGTTATATTATACTTTTGTGTTCTTGTGAATGAAATACATTAAAAGGTAGTAAAATACATCAAAGTCTTTAAAAAGCAGCACATTCTAGCCTTTGTGGAGTGATTTGGGACAAATTTATTCACAATGAATATATTTAAATACAATAGTTAAATTGGATTTAATTGGCAGATTTGGCTATTAAAAGCCAATTAAAATCATTAAATTCAACATAAAAATGTTGTGTTATTTACTCAATTTCCACATTTTATATGTTAAAATGCTAATTACTTTCCAAAGCCCTATAGTGAACTTAATGAAGAGAAAATCAAAGGTGTATAAAGTACTGGAAAAAACTAACTTATTAAAATACCTTGACAGAAAATGACTGTGGTAAAAATTTATTGCACAGATAAAAAAAAGTACTTAAGTAAAAGTCATAAAACCGCTCACAATGATCAGAAAAGTAAAAGTTCTTTAAGAAATGAAGTGTTGAATTTACTTAACCAAGTTATGTCAACTGTTTTGAATATAACAAATTACAAACCCTCAAAAAATGATTTAAGTACTGTAATGAAGTAACTGTACTTTGTTACTAAACACCTCTGGAGAAAAGAATTTATTACTCTGCGGTACTGGTTAAATGTGTCTTTAAAACAGTTGTTTGGAGAAGCCATTTTTCTTGAGAACCTCACCTGAACAAACTCTGTCATCCTATTATCCAGGGTTCATTTTAAGCCATTCTACTGCTTCGATGTCCAGTGATTATTTAGATTTTCAGTGTTTCTCTGATCCCAGAGAAGACAAATGAAGTGTGCAACCACAGAAGGACGGACAGCTCAAAGAGACTGGGAAAAGAGGCTGGGAAAACAATCTTTAGCCAACTGAAGAAGAAACAGAGCAGAGGAAAGAATGGAAAATATGGTAATATTATTCTTCAGTAGATTAAGTGTCAAAGCCTTAGAAACTTTACAACTTAGATGAGAATGAACTCCTATTAAATTGAGCTGAACTGTGTTTTATTTAATGTGAACTTGCAGTAATAAATGAAAAAGATCATGAGTGACTTTACGGAGCCAAGGGGTCACATCTGTGTCAGAGAGGAGACGGTGAAGGTGTTGACTAGATGCAAACGAGTCGGCCTCATTGAGAAGCGACAGTAAAGCTGATAACCCACTTTCCGAGCTGGCAGAGAAGACCTCTTTATAAGGGCTTTCTCACCGAGCATCCCCCCCAAAAATAACCCTCCTCTCTGATTCCTAATCCGACTCGAGCTGCAGGCATGCCAACATGTTTTCCCTCTTTGTGCAGCTCACAGCAAGAATAAGAAAACAAGAAAAAACAAGAATATAGTTAATAAAAATGGGAATGCTTCATGCTGCTTCATGTGTTTCTGTTTCATGACAGATTTTTTGCAGCTTTAATATTTCTGCTTAGAAGTCCATCTTCTCTCGGATTGTGCATCACAAGAGAGCAGCAACACATCATCATTCAGCAATAAAAACAATGTTTACATTACAACTTTAGCCATTTCCATAGGCAGGTGCCATTTGTTGTTATTAATATGAAAGGTTTTTAATTTATGAGCTACTGACACATTAATATCTTCCATCTTGTGGTGTCGACAAGTTGTTGTAGACAACAGTTACAGTTTGATATGAGGACAAAAATGTTGATAAAAGACACATATTTGGTTATAAAAAGGCTACACTTCATGTAACAAGAAACTAATCCCTAACCAAACTGGGGCTTGAGTAAATTGTTACATAATACAATTGTGATTTTCTCTTCCTTATATAAAAATAAGTATTTGTGCATTTTTAACGCCATGGTTTCAGATCTAAACTACAGTTTCTGAACTTTATCTGGTCCCACTTCAAGGAGATTTCAGATTTATGAATTCCTATTGGTTTGATCAGTTCTGCCAATCTGGTTCTATTTTCACCTGACTGTAAATGTCTAAAAAAGCTGCACAGGCCCTTAGCACGTTTCTATTTTTAATTGGGAAAACTCTGGCCCCAAACTGCTTCGACAGCTACGGTCCTTCCCTTGTGATCAAGTTAATTCCAGGGTTCCCTTAAAAGCATTTGGCGTGGCAGGTTGTTCCAAAAACCTTGAAAAAAAAGACAAAAGCCGCAGCTCTGTAATTACAATTTGCCAATAAACCCCTCTAACCAGCGTGTGACCCGACATCTCTGCTCCACTCACTCTGAGAGCAGGAAAAATAAAAGCTTTGTTTTGTTGAGGTCACAACAGTAAATGTCATTCTTGCTGGCTCTGTCATTCCTCAAGTGGTTGAGCGATAGCTTGAGGAAAAAGGGCAACAATCTTATCAAACACAGGAGAGGCAGGCTGCAGCGATGGCTCTGCAAGAAAACCAACCAACAAACACATTTCTGGAAACAGATCATTGTTTTTGATAACAGGTTAAGATTAATGAGACAAAATGACAGTAATGAACACTGTGGTGATATTAAACCCTGTGCCTGGTTCTGTTTTTTTCCTCTTTTTATTAGAAAAATTTGATAATATTTTTCAGAAGTGCTTGTCCTAATTGTAAAAGTGTATAAATATTGTTGTTTTTCATCATACAGTTGAGTTAGATGCTTTTTCAGGATGTATTCAATTTCACACTGCTGACTGGAAAAAAAATCAGTTAATGAGCAACACTGTCTGCAAAAAAAAAACAACTTTATGAGATACGGAATTGTTTATGCTATTTTGATTTAATAGTTAACTTTCAGTCCTCTGTACACACACACACACACGCACACACTGTGGAGCATTAGAATTCATGTGTCATGCGGGCTGCAGGAGTTGGATGCTCAGGCTCTTTGTCATATCTGAAGTGGATGCTGTGTCAGTCCTGGGAACCCTGGACAAAGATAAAGCTGTCGTCCCTGATGACTGCAGAGCTCCCGCAGCAGTGGAGAGTGCCGGGACAGAGCGGGGGGCTGGAGGTGGAGGAGGGCTCCCAGAAGATGGAACATGAAGTAAAAGCACAGAGAAAGGCTCCCACTATCTCTGCATGAGGATTAACTGATATCTGCTCAGAATACTGTCCTGCACTCCCACTGGAGCTGCTCTCAAATATTTTAAGAGCAGACTGGGCAAACTATGTCTGAATTTGTTTTTTTATTTATAAATTTATCTTTTAATTTTTATAGGACTATTATTTGTCACGTCTTGGATTTATATTTTAGCTCACAGTTACATAGATGTTTTCCACCAGTGTTAAAGCAGGTGTGCACCCTATATCACAGCTGTTATACCAAACAATTCATCATGGAGGTTTCATAGTGACAACTTAATTAAAAAAATTATAAGTTTGCTTTTACCATCTCAGATGAACAAAGTTGTATTTACGTCACATTTTAAAATGTGACATTTTATGTTTTTGATTTTTTTTTTTGGTAAAAAAGTTATTAACTAGTTTTGCTGCTAAAGGTAATTTTATATAAAATTTTGCCAGAAAATTACTATTCTTATTTCTAATTTTTATTAATAGTGTAAACACATGTAAACATCTTTACTTTGCAAATTATTAGGTCAAACTAGCTTCTTTGGAACATTTTTCTATCATCTCCACGTGTTCTATTTCATTTTTGAAAAGATGAAAACAGACCAATTTTTGTCCAATTTAACTGTCGCTGGCTGTAAAATTGTTCAAATATGCACACTAGAGAACTTTATATTTTAAATTGTTAAGCAAATACATTAATAAACAATATCCAAGTTGGAATTTAGCCCAGCATCTCTCAAATTGCCTGTACCAGGTATATAAATAATGCAATGGTATCATTAAAACAAATTGAGTTATTGGTTGTTTTATAGCTTTAGGCTCTGGACAGTGGTGTGTTAGAAGAATCATCTGCTGTGAACTATGATGATGCTCTAGTGCAGGGGTCTGCAACCTGCGGTTCTCTTTTAAAATGTGACCAAACATAACAGAATAATATTTTATACTCACAACAGAAATTAATTTGTATGTAAATTTGTGATCAATATTGCTAATACAAAAAGTAAAACATGCTAGCCTGTTGTTTACTTAAATAATCCAACTTCTTTCTCTCAAATCCAGTTATCTTTAAAAATTTTGAACACTACATATTAAGATTTAGAAAAAACATGCCTGAATAGTTCAGTTGTACTAATATTTATGAAATTCGGTATAAACTATATGCAGTATTTATCTTGTTTATATTAATATGGTCTTTTCATTTGTCCTGATGTGTAAAAATAATAAATCCTAAATTTCACAATATATTTCTTAGTTTTATGTCACCTCCACTGGCCATGAAGATTCACTCAAAGGCCCACTGACCACCAGTTGATAATAGTTGTAGCTTGTTTTGTGGCTCTGGGCACATTTTATTAGTGAGGCAAGTAGCAGAAATGGCTCTTTTGATCGTAAAGGTTGCAGACCCCTACTCTAGTGGAACAGTTCTTTGTAATGGGTTTAGACCTGATGCTGTACCTAACCTTTATAGCATCTTTAGCTACATTTATGCAGAAAACTAGAAAGCAAGTCTTTGTGAAGTGAGTCTGGGTTTGAAGAAGCTGCAGCTGAGAATAATTTCTAAAAGCTTATATGGAAGTCATCAGGAAACAGAGCTGCAAGCAGACACATGGACAGTCTGTTTCTTATCGTGTTGTGCAGCTTGTTCGTCACATTTCTGTACATGTGGTGCTGTTTGGCACCTTTAACACAGCGATAGAACTGACAACTGGCCTTTGTCAGATGATCACCAGCTGAACCGTCTGCAGAGAAAAACAAAAACGTGACCAAGACAGAAACAAGCATGAATGTGATGTCTCTCAGATGTGGGATCACCAAAAAGAAAAAAACCTCCAGGTTTGAACATTCTGCTGGCAAATGTCTCCAACAAGATTAGACCATGGATGGGTCTGAGTCCATTTTGTTTTCTGATAAATGTAAATTTGAACAAATCTTAGTTCTTTTCAATGAAGACAGGACAAGTTATTCTTTTAGATCTGTATTCCGCTATCATTCCATTCAAATAGATATATTTCAGTACACAAAAACTGTTTGAACTATTAGCAGACTTAAAGAATGCAGTTCAGAGTGGATCATCTTCAAAGTTCAGAAGCACTAAAAAGAAGTGGCATCTCTGAATTTTACAAATTAAGTCTCATGTTGTCTGAGAATCAGTCAGACTGTGCAGCTCACATCATGGTGCATCAGCCTTCTGCAAGTCTTTCTTCAGTGTCCTCACAGTTTTTTCCTCATCTTCCCCTTCTTATGGCCGCCGCGTCCGAAGCCCGACTTCTTCACCTCTCCAACCCACTGCTTGTTCTTCGAGCGGATGTTCTTCATCCCTCCTTTCTGACGGAATTGTTGCTTTTGCTGCTGTTTACGGTGCTTCAAGATCTGCGCGCTCGACTTGAGCTCGGAGCGCACTCTGTTGCCACTGGGTTTCACCTGTGGTCCTGCAGGACTGCGGGGGTTGGGGCCTCGACGACCGCGACCACGACCTAAAAAATGACATCAAATAAATGAACAAGTGATTTTAAATATAAAAAAATGCATCCCAATTAATAAAGGGTTGTAGCTGAGTTCAAGTGCTTGCAATTTTTTTGTCACCTTGAAAAAAA
>JARVGW010000278.1:10558923-10625870 GCA_031762495.1 Anablepsoides rubrolineatus | reverse complement strand
GGGGGGGGCAGGTGAGAGAAGAATTGAGTGCATGTGAGTATCAGCACACAGTTTTATTATGACTGCTCTTTTATGCTTCACAGCTTTCAGTTTAACAGTGTTACCAATGCAAAAAAAATACAAATTTAAAACCTACGACTCATTATAAACTGGGCACTTGGAACACTGAGTGTTTGAAAACAACAATTTTTAAATCTAGATAAGGAACATTGAGCAGTATAGAGAATTTGTGTATTCTTCTTAAATACATAAAATGTGTGTGTCACCCACAAATCTCAGGCAACCAGAACTGCAGCAGTGCTGTGGTTGTACTGGGTCAAAAAAATCAGTTTTATCCTCATTAAAGTCGAGGAAGTTTGAAGCTGTTTGAGCTTTGATCTTAGTGAGTCAGGCAAAAATATAGTTTCAATAAAAAGGGATTCAACTGATCTGAGTGATGTTTACATAAGAATGAAACGAGATGTCATACTGTATGTGGATGGAGTCTGAAGAAAAACATATAAATTAAACTGGCCCAAAAATAGGGCCCTGGGGGAACTCAATGCATGAGAAGGGCTGAAGAAGAAACAAATCCTCCAAGGCTTATGGAGAAACTCCTGAACCACTCCGGTGCAGTGTATTTAATGCCAAAGTCTAAAAGTCTAAAAGTCTAAAAGCGAAAGAATGGCAGAGTCTCCTGAATCAGTGGCTAATAAAACAATATTTATAACTTTTATAAGTCTTGTTTTAGAACATTTCAAGAATGTTGTGTGCATTCAAAGATGGACTGCAATTGCTCAAATCTGGAATGTGTGATATATACAGATACTACACACTTTAACACAGTAACTTAAACAATAAATCAGAAATAAAAGCTCAAAACTCATCCACACCGTCACACACTTGATATGACAACTGGAGCATGCTTGTGTGTTGAAACATGACAAAAACTACATTCTGCTACTTGATTAGTCACTGTTTGTCTCTGTCAATGAGCTGTAATGACATTTTGTTTTGTTTTGGTGGAGAAATCTGCACGTGCCACTGTAAATATGCCTTAATGAGAACGATAGCAGTCGCTGGCAGCCATCTATCAGGCAGGACCATATGTTGCTTTGGGGTGGGGATGGAATGAGGGCTTAGCACAAAGCCTGCCTTATCCTCTGGCATTACAGACTCTAAGAAAGGATTTAGTCTTTAATTCTTGATTAGATCGAATTTTCTCCCCTGTGCGAGAGTGTAGTGATACACCAAGTGCAGATAACCTGCCCTATTTGGAAACTGTAGGTTTGTAGTGTGTGTGTGTGTGAGAGAGAGAGAGAGTCCTTTGGCATTTCTCCAACTCTCTCTCACACACACTGACTTTATGCTGAACCTCTGGTGTTCCATCCCATTTAGCACCTGGGCTTTTAACACATTGTGATTGGGTTATTATTAGAAGTGATGGATTATCAATTAGGATTAAATCCTGATTGATGTGCTTGTCCCAGCTGGAAAAAGACCACACTCTGTGCTTTATTGGTTGTTATTATCTTTGGACAGTTTTGTTTTTTCCTCGCTATAACAGGTGATTTTTTTTTTTTAGATTGTTCTCATCTTCATCACAAGATGAACTTGATTGAACCATCTTCTTCCTTCTTGTCTCTTTGCCTGACTGGCTGCTGAGCTGACTGACTGACTGACTGGTTGGCTCTCTCTCTCACTGGAGTCTCACCACTGGATCATTCAGTGCGCGAGCTTCGCTGAAGCAGAGGCAGACACTCGGACTCCTCGAGGCTCGGAGAGTGCAACGTTTCTCTTTCTCTATCCGGTTTGGAGAAAAAATTAAATGCAATCAGAGGAAATCTCTGTCTCCTTAAGCACAGACCACTGACCACCCCTCCTGTGCTGCATCCATGACTTTATCCACCTGGCCAGGGTACGGATTTGGATTTATCTTGATTTGGATGTTCTGCTTGACACAAGGTAAGTGGAGCACATTTTAAAAAAATGAACACTGCACAGAGATGTATAAATAAACTGCATGTGTGTGTTTGTGTGTGTTTGTGTTTGTGTGTGCCCCAAGCTATAATCATATCACAGTCACTGTAATCTTCATTCCCAGCTGCTGTAAATGCTCAGTTTTGATGCAAAATATCAAATAATAGAAGGAAACATGTTGGTGAACAAACAAAGCAAATTATATTACATCATAATGAACAACCATAACTTAAATGTCTGTACTAAAAAAACAGAATACATCTTTGTTCTTTCTATAATTGACTCTGGGTTTCAAATCCATGTCGCCCAATAAAATGTATTATCCATACAAGGCAAAGTAAATTTCCCTACAGACCAGTCCAGCAATTGACCTAACTTGGTTTGGTCGTAATCTTTGTCTCTGTGGGTTCCAACAACAAAGGAAATGTGATGTCGCTTTGTTTGAGTTAAATTTAAATTTTTCAGCTGAAATAGTATAAAGCTATACTTACGCGAGACATAAAGTGTAGTAGAAGCTCTTTGTCTCATTTGGTTGTTTGATATGTGACATATTGATCTGGCAGCATCAGTTAAAATCAGCAGATGAGGCAACTAGTGGCACGAGTCTCTCCATCATTCATGTTCCTTTTTGAACAGCATCAGGTTTCCAATATTTTCTCTGTGGAGTTTTTTTTTTTCATACTTCAAATAGCTTTAAATTAGTAAAACTTAGGTGACATCTCATTAGGAATAAGTGAATATGCCAGTATGTTTTTGTTTCTGCTGTTATTGTGCAAATATAAATAAAGCAGGTTCTTGACAAGTTGAGTAACTTTGCATACAATTCACTTTTTTGCTTATATATTTTGACTCCATTTTACCTTCCATTAAATTAGAATTAAAAACAGACCCTCACCACCACCACAAAAAAGTAACACCTGAAAGGAAAGCCTATCTCCTGACTCCTTTTATTGCAGAGTTTTAGACTAAAATAATATTCTGTTGAAAAGTCATTTTGGTCAAAATTTGTAAATAACATTAATCACAAAGTCATGCAAATAACCCATATCTTGTGTGATCTATAGTGCTTACATCATACTGTGTGGTTGACTGTCAGCTATTACCACAACAGATTTCAGCACACCTTTTTATTCAAAATTCACTGAACTATAGCCATTTTTGTGCAGGCCAATGTCAATTAGCTGTAGTAGCCATCTTGAATTGGTTTGACTCAAAAAGGGAATTAGTTGCAGATATGCGTCCAATACATTTGTAGAGTTTCGCTGAAATCCATCTAGAGGTTACTGAGCTATTTAGCTAACTGACAAGAAGTGCTGAAGTTTAGTGCTTATTGTATGTGCTTTGTAAAGATGTCTGAGTTCCAACTATTTTATATTTCCAACCATCAACTGGCAGACTTGGATCAAAATGGGTCCAAAAGTTATTCAGTTTTTGATATCAGCCCTGAAGAAGAACAAGCAGGAAAAGAAAGTGGACAGAACAGGTTCCTTTTTTTTCTCTTTCAGTGTTCAGTGTGGCCCAGTTTTAGTCCAGGTTGAACACTTTTAAGTACTTATCTGCATGCAAGCATGTAAAATCATTTTGTCCTGGAGCGTTTTTCTGGCTCTCCCTTTGCTTTACACAAAACCAGCTTGGACTTACATACTGTGACATTTCTTTCACACATGCTCGTGTCTTCACTGACCTTTCTCTGCCCCTGATAGTTTGCTCTTTACATTTTTTCACTAAGCTGTTCAGTGGTTTACTTCATATATCAGTTTATATAATAATTTGTCTCAGACAAATAAAAAGGCAAGTAGTTGTCTTGTTTTTATCAAATGTACACAGCACAGATTTGTACCCTCACTATAACTGAATGAGGTTTGAGATCATTTGCATGTACTCAACTCTAATAATGAACAAAAGCAGATTTAGGTCACAGCAGATTCCAAGTTAATCAACATTTTTATGCATACTGAAAGAGGAGCTATCGTAGGCTCATAATAAATTGCACCGTACCAAGGGAACTGACTGTCTCACTAATGTAGCCTCATTATGTTGACAAATGCTCATAGCAGGCAGCCTCTCAATGTTTCATGAATGCCGTGTGTTTCTGCGCACACTGACAATGGTTTAATCAGGCTATTTGCCAAATGTAATTGACCATTCCAGTGTTTTGTTTTGTTTTGTAATTTCCACAACCATTCGTCTCCACGTATAAGACTGCATTATTTATGAAGGGTTTTTTCCAATTCAGAGGAATATGACACATTCCCAGCAGGCTGCCATGTGCTCTGTGTCCCTGCAAGGCTTTACATCGATTCCAGCAGATTTCTAAAGTGATTTTTATAAGAGCATTTGCCTGGGATTAGTTTGCTCCTGAAAGCTCCATCAGAGCTTTTGGTGGGCTATTTAACAGAGCAGAGGCGGCGAGAGGCTGCCGCCCGCCTCCTGCGCTCTCACCGAGTCCAATGAGCTGCAACAGATAAAGAGGGAGGATTGGTTTCAGCCAAAGCTGATCTTTCATCTTATACGGGTGTGTAGGCCTGTGGAAGACAGGCACAGGTGTGTGAGCAGGCTGAACTCTCAGCCAATCCCTTTAAGCTGCGATGGATTTGTTCTGGTTAGGCTTTAACATAGACTTTCTTAAAGGAGTTAAACATCTGAGGAGTAAGACAACAGGGAGACCGTTAGGATGATAAGATTCTTTGGAGTAATTTACGTTTATAAAAGAGTGAGCTTTACTTTCTAATGTGTTGTGATCAAATTAGTGTCAAATATTCTTCTAACCGTACAGTGAAAAAACTTATTTTGATAACTGATTGTGCCTTTAATTCTTAGTTGAAAAGCAAACTCAAAAATTAAAGATAAGCAAGTTTAGTTTCTTTCTTTTTGCATCAGTTTAAAGTTTTTGCAGTTTTTTTCTGTATTCTTATGGAATCTATAGCTCCACAACAAGCCTCACTTACATAATATTTAAACATTATTGCAGAAATTTTATGTTTAGAGATGAAAACGATCAAATATATTTACATTAATGGCCGTTTTACTATAACAGTGTTTTTAACTGATTCACCAGAAATGAAAAGTAGCCTTATTTTTAGGTTTTAAAGAAATTAAAAATTTCTAAACTGATGACAACTTTTCATTTACATCAAAAATGTCCAACAACACAAACGACTAATACTAATACACTTAGTGAATTTCCTCACTGAGGAAGCATCATATCTGCTGGGTCAGTTCTGACTGGACTGTAGCCCATTGTGATAGTTTTCCCATAAACAGGACATCAGACCGGCTTTAGTCTAAAAATGACAAATCTAACCCCAAAAAGCAGTTGACACAAAAACAGAAGCTCTCAGCTGGAAACCTAAACAGGACACTAGTTGAAAAAAATACAAATTTTTAAAAAGCACACAGAAAAAAAAAATATATATATATATCAGATATTATTCCTGTACTCTGAGAAGCAATGGGAAAACTGGAAATCGGAAATATCAAAACTTAAAAACACTAAAAATTTAAACAGAGAAGGTCAATCCCTATTATTGAGTAATCCAGTAACTGAACACAAACTGTACAGATAAAAACATTTAAAGGCTATACTAAAAGAAATTGGATAAGTAACTTATTTGTTGGCATTTCCTATTCTGTGGTCTTTCTGCATCAGAAATTTGGAGTAAATACAAAAAAATATATATATATATGACATGGACTGTGTTCACATCCCAGTTTTATCTTCATCTCAAAACATCTTGTCTTGAATTGTGGGTGTCTCATATTACATGCTTGGCCAGGCTATTCTTGACAATCCAGATATCAAACCTTCCTAATAATACATCTTGATTAATCATGGTTATAGAGTCTCAGATTGTTTCAGTCTCTATTTTACCCTTGCAGTTCAGGGGCTACAGTGCTATGGCTGCAACATCATCCATGGCCAGAGGTACGTGGACGTGGGCTGCTCCAACCCTGAGGTCATCACCTGCCCCCACTCACACAAAGGCTTCAAACACCGTTTCTGCATCAAGACAGAGAGCAGTGAGTGAACCTTTCAAAGGCTATTTGTCTTCTAACTCAGCAGGGAAAAATTCTTCAGTATGATGCTTTTTCTGAGAATATTTATGGGGTTATTATGTTTTCATAAATGCACTCTGGCAAGCCACCAGACTCAGGCGTAATCAGTTTTAATCATACTTTCTTGTAAAGGCTTCTTGGCTGGCAGATGTGAATATTCTGTGTCTTTGCGTTATGTAAAGTAACTCTGCTGGCGCTGAGCACATTTTTGTAAGTCTTTGAAGGTTTGATGTTGAGTTTAATGGAAAATACAGACATTTAAAGCAGGGTGATGATGACTGAGTGGTTCCATGGAACAGGGGCACCTCCACAAACTTTTCAGACGGGGGTAGGGCACTATTAATCCTATAGGGTGACACACTAGTCATAATATTTGTTGTCATTTAAAGGCCATTTAAAAAAATATTTCAATGTGGTAGTTACAAAATCAACTTCTAATGTGGAATATTTTTTACTATAGATTAATATGGATATTTATATTACTAATTGAGATCTAATGCAGCGATTACTTTGAGAGTTTTGTTAAAATTCATCCAGTGGTTCATGAGATATTTTGCTAACAAACTAGGTTGGCTTCAAAAGTTAAAGCCAAAGATTTAAACAAAGATTTTGTGCACTCTATTATCTTTTGGGGTAAGTGTTAGGTATGTCTCTTTGCTAATACCATGCAAAAATTTAGCTCGACATCTATAAACATGAGTAATTGTCATTTTTGTGTTCAGCTTATGTTGAATAGCTGTGGCAGCCATCTTAAATATGGTTATTTAATTGTAAAGGTACAGCCAATAACAAATACCTGAAGGTTCCTTTAAAATCCACCTAGTGGTTCATGATATACAGTATTTTGCTAACAGACTGTTAGGGCTCAGTCTCAGCTGCCACGTCACATTTTAGCTAAAAATCTGTAAAAGTAACTTGTTTAGAGTAATGTTTAGAGTAATGTTTAGAGTAATTTTTTCTTTATTTAAAAATTACTTAGGCAGCTAAGTTGTGGAGGCCTTTTTTAATTAGGTTGATTCCAAAGATTACTAAGTTGTAATTGTTAATTGTTGTTAATTGAGTGGTTCCCAGAATATTTTGCTAACTGACTGATTATGCAAATATGACTGTTTGGGCAGGGTGGGGGGGGGAGCAGCATTTTTAAGGAGGAGCATTGACCTACCATGGACCCCGTTTGATGGTGCCCCTGCCACGAGAGCAGGAGACATCTGATGAGGCACGTCTTCCCATCTGCAAAAAGAAACAGCAAACATCAACAAGAGCAGCCTGTCATGCAGAGCGAGACGAGCTCCGAGTCAAAATCTTGTTGAAATGTCTTGGTTGTAATCTGTGTTCGGTCAGCCTGGTAATCTTCATGTGACCCTGTCAAACGCAAATCAAACACGTGCTGGAAAAGTTCCAGAGGAGTCTTACCATTCTGGTTGCCCTTTGGCCACAAAGCATTCATCCTGGCAAATACAGTCTTCTTTTTTAACCAGTATCTTTTACATCTTTTTTGTCTTCGCCTCTTGAATCAAGAACTTGTCAAAACACATTATTACAAATATTAATACTGTAATTGCAGAGGACAGGATAATTTTATAATGGCTCTAATTTACAAAAGAAAACAAAAACATAAAAAGTCGATAAAAATTGGTTTAAAAAATCTGACAGGTTTTTCATACTTGAGCTGCATCATTCATGAGACAAGATTGCTGTGTGTACAACATGGATTTGGATTAATGACAACCTGATCTGTGTCTGCAAGTTCTCATTTGGATTTTATGGGGTTCTTAAGGTGACCTGAGTTGATCTGTGAGGAAAATAAATAAATCCTGAATAATTACATGATTTGTTTTGAAGAGCTGAGTTAAGATGAAATGCAAATGATACATAAATTAACTCCTTGACGAACCTAATGATCAATCAGCTAAAGTAAGTGCTACATAAATGGAAAAAAACCTGATGTGTTTCAATGGCACTTATATTTATTTGTTACAAAATCAAACACCAAGCATTCTTCGAAGAAACACATTTTGCCAACTGCCTTATATACCAGAGATTTAAAATCTTATTTATGTTACTTCTAACAAAGCTTTCAACAACCTAGCTCCATCTTATATTGTTCCATATTTTCCTAACAGAGCACTTCACTCTCAGACTGCAGGTTTAGTTGTGGTTCCTAGAGTTTCTAAAAGTAGAAGTATCAGCCTCATTCTGTCTATGAGACTGATACTCTACATTTAAGCAGTGTTGTATAAAGTACCTCAAAGTGATACTTGAGTAAAAGTCCAAGTATCTTCTCATAAAAATACTTTTGTACAAGTTAAAGTCTTCTCTAAGAATATTGCTTGAGTAAAAGTCTTGAAGTATCTGATATTTTTTGTATTTAAGTATCAAAAGTACATTTCTGACACAAAATCTACTTATGTTTTGTTATGTTTTGTTATTTTTATTTTTGGAAAAAAGGGGCAGATGATAAGATTTTGTTTCTTTATTCTGCTACCTTTCATTTTTTTGTGATTTGTATTATTTGTTGTATGTATAGTATTTATTTTGTCTTTAAATGAAAATGAATAAATTTACTAAACTAAACTAAAAATAAAAAGTATTGAGTAAAAGTGAGCCGTTAAGATTTTCCTAAACGACATTTATTGGGAGATGACTTCTCCAAAAAATAGTTTTTCTAACAGCGTGCAGCTGTGATGGACTGTGTACAAAGTCAAGTACAAATATGTATTTATACTTCTCATCCAACCACAATTAAATTCACTTTATCCAGGAGACACAGTTTATGGGGATAGTTTTTAAATAATAACAACCATAAAATAGGAGTAATGACTTTCTACTTCTTACTGTTTTAAAAAAAATGTAAGGAGTAGAAAGTACAGATAATTGTGTAAAAATGTAATGAGTAAAAGTAAAAAGTAGGCTGAAAAATAATTACTCAAGTAAAGTACAGATAACCAAAATTGCTACTTAAGTACAGTAACAAAGTATTTGTACTTAGTTACCTTAACTCTGCATTTAAGTCTAGACTTAAGATTTCCCTGTTTGATAAATCAGTTAGAGTTGGTTTCCTGGGTTATTCCTTAGTTCTGCTGCTATAGGCCTGGTGACTGATGGAGGACAAACTGACCACATTTCCTCATTGTTTTTAGTCACTCTCCTCTACATGTTTGTTCTTATTTCTATCAACATGTTTTTCTTTGTCTCTCTTCCAGAGGAAAATACACCCGAACCAGCCATCTTGTGTTTGTCTGTGTCTCTTTCCTGTCCCCTCCATGGCCGCCCGTCCTGAGCCTGGTTCTGCTGGAGGTTTCTTCCTGTTAAAAGGGAGTTTTTCCTCTCCGCTGACACCAATCTGCTGCTCAGGATGGGAGACTGTGATGAAGTGGTTTAATGCAATCTGCTGGTATCCTTAGATTGTTTATTTTTTTTTTATGGTGTTGTAGTCATTTTGGTCAAACCTTGAAAATAAGCACAATCTCATGCAGTTGTGTGAGATGTGTTAGCACTCTGAATATGTGCTGTGAATGATTCTCAGCTACTACCACAGCAAGGTGCAGCTCAATATCTCTGACTAAACTCTGGCCATTTTTGTTTTTGTTCCTTTTAAATTGCTGTGTAATTCAATTTAATTTGTTTTGATCAAAAAAAAAAGTTGTAGATCGCAAGTCCATCACAGATGCAATGGACTCTGTGATGGACTTGCGACCTGTCCAGGGCCCCTCGCACAGTGCTGGATATGGGTACCAGTGACCCCCATGACCCTGAAAAGAAGAAGTGGGTATAGATGATGGATGGATGGATGGATGGATGGATGAGTTGTAGATGTCCATCTAATGATTCCCACATGTTCCATCCATCCAATGCTCTGAGATAATTTGCAAACAGTACTGATTCTAAAAAGTTATTGGCAAATTCTAAGCAAAAATTCTGTGCAATCTGTTAGTAATTAGAATATTGGGAATCAGTTTCAGCTACTACCACACAAACCTTTAGCTCATTGTGTGGAAAACTGATTCAGTTATAACCATTTGTGCTTTCTCAAGTCAGTTGTCTGTGGTGGCCATTTTAATTTGGATTGGCTCCTCCAGATAATAATCAGTTGTTGATCCTATGATTATTTCCTAAAAATGTCCCTAAAGTCCACAGTGGTTCAAGAGATATCTTACTAACAGACAGGCAAATGAAGACACAGACATGGGCAAAAACATTTTGGCCTTTGGCAGCAGGCACTAAAGACGTCAGCAGTGTGTGGGTTATTCTGCACAGAATGACAAGTGCAATAAAGCTGCTCTTTCTTTAAGAGGCATAAAATGCCCTGCTTGCTAAAGCGGGGCATTTTGTGCTCTCAAGATTTGTAAATGTCCACCTCATTATCCACTTGGTGCTTAGTTATGCTGTTTTTTTTTTATTCTGCTGAGGCAAACACCAGCTCATCAGTCTTATGTGCCTGACTGACTGACTGTCTCCTCCTGACTCTTTGTCCCTTCAGCAGCCCTGGGGATCGTCCTGACCAGCGGCTGTGCTACATCCAGACACTGCCAGCAACAAGAGCTGCCAGGGGTACGAATCCACTGCTGTGATTCTGATCTGTGTAACAGCACCCCCCTCTGGCATCCAAACACCCTCCACTACATCTGTGCCCTGCTCAGCCTCCTGCTGCTCAGGATATGGTTGTGATCAGAAGAAAACATCATTGGACTCAGCCCATAGCTGCTCATTCTGCCGGCCGAATGAGCATCAGCATGGTGAAGCACCTTTGAGTAGGTTCTGTCACATTGTTGGTTTGGGGTAAGAACCACAGCAATGATAAAATAACGGTGGATATGTTTGAGCAAAAGAATGATGTATACAGCCATAAAAAATGTATCATACCCATTCACAAATGTAGATTCAAATATTGAAATTTGACAGAACATTTGTGTTAGAATCTGTTGAGTACAAGTTAAAATAAGGAATAACTATGTTGCTTTCAGTTTTATAAAGTCTTAGATCACTTTTTTGGGAGGACAAGCGATTCTTTTCTGTGTTCAGGAGTTTGGTATATTTTTCAAAATCGTATATGTGTTTGTTTAGATCTTTTAAAGTCATGACAGATTTACTTTTCAAAATATAATAAAATATAGGCCAGCTGTGGGATAACACACTGCATGTAATTCTTCTACAAAGTGTTCTATACAAGCATGTAATGTGAAATACTTCAATAAATGTTTCATATTTTTCAAAACAAAACTGACTTGACTTTTTTATTGTGTCACATCATGCCATGACTTTAACACAACAGTTCAAAATGGGTCACATTCTGTTTAATGAGAAGCAGATCTTTTATGCAATTACTTGAAATAGACTAATGTGATGCATTTAAATGCAGTTACCGGTAGACATTTGGTTTACAACAAAAAACATAATAAAAAGTAAAAAAACACGTAAAGCAGTGTTTTAAAAGTTTGAGAATATCAAATATATTCTTTATGTATTATGTTTATGTGTAAATAATGAGTATCTCAAAGAATTAAGTTCTATCTAATTGATTATTTTATTTATAGTTAGTTATATTTTATTTATAAAGCATCCATTCAAAACAAAAGTCAGAGCACTTTGCAGAAAAAATAAGTCCAAAATCAGTTCAAAACAGATCCAGATTTAAATTTAATTACAGCCAATTAAATCCAGTAATAATATATTTACATACAGTAGATTAAAAAATGTGAATTGGTAAAAGTTACCTGTCCAAATCGTAAGTTTGTTGCAGTCCCTCGCCCACAGCACATTGGCGACAGTGGAAAAAAATAACTCGCCAATACCAGAAGAAACCTCCAGCAGAATCAGGATAAGATACTCTGCCTCGACTGGTGTAGCTTCTGTATGGGAAGACAGCCCAAACGACAGTGTTTACAAATCCAAACGCTGAAGTCGAGGAGAGTGGTGAGAGTAAAAATAGCTTCAGAGTGAGGAAATAATTCAACTCGGGAAACCCAAACACTAATTTTAGACTAAGTGTTTTTTTTTTTCTTTTTAAAGAGATTTTTTTTTAACATTGCACTTCTCAAGAAGCTTTCTTGATTCTGAATTTAAATCTGAACTCTGGTTCAGTTTCACACACATGCTCCTCATAAAATAAAATTGTTTAACACTCTAAATCTGACAACAACAACAACAACAACAGTAATAATAATAATAATAATAATAATAATAATAATAATAATTTAGAGACATTTTTAATACTGTGGTAAGCGTTAAAGGTGATGCTTTGTTTTAATTTTTTTTTTTTTTTTATTTGCAGTCCTCCAGTAGATATTTTGAAAATAAAAGCAATCTGATCTAATAATCTGATGTGATTCAAGCATTATGTTGTAATCAGATTAGCTAATAGCCTACTGATTACACTTATTTCGTTACTACCTAACCCTTCAATCCACCTGTGAAGGTGTCTGCTTTTTACCAAACAGTACATTCACATCATAAGTGCTAAAGCAGGTCCTTTGTCCCAGAAGCCCATTGAATAGAGCGGAGGAAACCCTGTGCCCTAGAGCAGCCATCTTGGATAGACAGAGCATATTTGAGCCAGGAGAACTTGCAAACCTCTTCTGAACAGCTCCAGAACTCAAAGCTAAAACGATTAAATTCCTGGTAAGAACAGATGATAGGAATTACTTAACACACCCTTACACACGTGCTATGTCTAATAAAACATTTTAATCATCAAACAGTAGGAACTGTGTATGTCGCTACATCTGTTTGTGTTGGGCAGTGGAGTCAGCTAAAGGAAAGCTAACGGAGCTTGCTAACAATATCAGGTAGATAACTCTTTTAATACGAACTGTCAGCCTTTTAGTAGTGGGAAATTAGGTTGTGTACGAGACATGACTTGCTCATCCTAAATTATTTAGTAAAATTAACAACGTGTGAACCATTCGCTGATAATTTAGCATGCTAACGCGGTAGCTAGCTATCGGTCGTTATGACGGCTTTTTGTTAAATAAAACTGAGGCCAAGTTTGTTTTCGAGGGTATATATTGTGACAGACAATATTGATATGACTTTACACCTTCTAGTAGTGACAATAACATTACATGATGATGTTAGTAGGGCGTGTTGTCAATGTTTATACGTTCATGTCAGGTTATTAGCTGTAGCTATCGCAAACCTAGCTGTCAAAAAAGCTAATAAAGCAGTGTTAGTTTTATCAGATTCAAACATGCAGCTAAATGTTCACGCCAGCTTCTGTTTGTTTTCCCTTTCACTGCTTTACGTTTTACTATTTAAGTGATTGGAAAAAAACAACACCTTAGTCTAACTAGTGCTGTCATTTTTACCGGTTATTGCTAACGCAATTGCCCGAGGAAGATCTGTGTCAAAACAATACATTAAATAGATTAGATACGACAGTCAAGTTTATTGGTTTTACAGTTTGGGATCATTCATATTACTTGTGAGGAAGTGATATGATTATCTCTAAGGACAGGGGGTTCATTGCCAATTCTTACCGTACAGTGTGTTAGCTTTGCTTCTACACACTCACTGCAGATGTCTAGGAACACAATTTGTCCCCAAATTATTTGACATGAATTTGGAAGGTGGTATAGCTGGGGGGCGTTTAGCCTTAAAGTGTTGCATTGTTTCTGTTTTTAGTACCTCTGCTCTGTGCACGAACAAGCTATTTCTTGAACTATTACAAACGCTTTTGCTTTGTGTGTGTCTGTCTTTTTTTTTTTTTTTTTGCATTGAGTGTCTAAATATGTCATCAATATGAAATTTAAGACATGTTTTAAAGCAATGCTGTAAATTGCTCAGATCTCTTCTATAAATGTGATTATCTCTTTACATTACTTCCAAAGCTTTGCAGTGTCACATGATTTCAGCAGTCAGTAGGTCTGAACGTCATACCAATAGTTGCCAATGCGACCTGATTTCTGGTTTGTTACACAGGACCTTGATTAAAAAGAAGACGAAGCAAGTACAAACTGAAACAATTCTGTAAATGTGTGGGAAATGTTAATTTCATCCTTTTTTGTGCATGTCTTGTAAAGATAATCTAGGCATTGCACATTGCCCATCTGTATTTCAAAATGCATGTTTTGAATTGAAGATGAGCAGAATTGGACCATTTATTTAATATTTGTCCTTGGTGTGGTTTTTGGATGTATACATTCAGAGCTGTAGCCTCAGATGTTTTCCGTCATAAGGAGAGCGTTCATGTTCAAAATTCAAGTGACAAGCTATTCCTTCAGTGTCTGCAACTCAAGCAAGAAAACTGAGAAACCCCACAGATTTATTTTGGCGACTCCCCTGCGAATGCAGTTCACCAAACTGTTGCAGACCAGGGAGATGGTGTCTTTACCATCGACAGTCAGATAAATTTGCCAAAAAACAGAAGAAGTTGGAAATGATAAAGCTAGATTTCTGCTTGCTTTTTTCAGCTGTTAATAGTACATTTTGTCTGAAGCATGACAAATTAATTATTAGAATGGTTTTCTTTCAGATCATGAGTGCAGTAATACCTGCAGTAAATTCCTGATGAAAAAACATGTACAATAGCAGAGCCTAAAGTTCTCCATCGCCACGACGGATTTCCTTCACTTTGAACGTGGCCAGGCTGGATTTCCGTCATCTGTAAGGGAGGGGGAAAAAAAACAACTCTGTTGTTTATCTGTTGCAGTCTTGTTAAAGCGACCCAGTCTACCTCTAAACACGCCACTACTTTCAACAAATGAAACAAATCCTAGAGCACTTTGATCCAATCAGAGCGGGGGGGGGGTCAGTAAAGCCAGCAGGTGAGCAGTCTGCAGGAGCAGCGCAGCGGTCAGTCCTGAGTAGGGCTGCCACAAACGATTATTTTTAGTCGACTAATCACAGATTTATTTTTTTTCGATTAGTCGCCTAGTCAGATCATACGCTAATTGAATATAAAACATACAGCTTATCGCATCAGAATGCAGCTGCTACTATATATAAACATCGTTAGGTTTTACCTATATGCTAACTAAAAATAATTGCCGTGGTAGGCAAGTTCTGCCTTGCAGATCTTGCGGTTTCTCTTTCATTTTCTTAAAATGATCCCCATTTGTCTGGTTAAATAAAGGTCGATAATAAATTTCAATTCATCATTAGCGTTCTAACCAGTTCCAAACATCCATGTATCAGTTTTTCATAATACAATACAAGCTGACAAAAGTTATTTTCTTTATGTCACCATTGTTTGGTACATAGTTAGTTTATGTTCTGAAGGCTACATCATGTCATGTCAGTTTGTTATGAGTGGACCTGTCATTAAATCAGGCAAAGAAATGCCTCCTAAATTAGGAAAAGTATTTCAGTCAACTGATTTTTTTCCCCGCTTTAACCCATACAATAGGTTGCCTTCAGGCCCAGCCCTCCCTTGCAAAACAGATCTGTGATCTCAAAGGGATTTGCCTGGTTAAATAAAGGTTAATAAATAAATTAAAAATAAACTTGTATAGCTCGTAATTTAAATGATTAAGTTTTTGTTTTTTTTTCTATGGAGGCTGATTTAAGAGGAGGAAAGGCTGTGGAACCATTTCTCTGGAGCGAGACTCAGCATGTTGCCGAATAATAAGAACGCTGAGTCTGCAGTCTGGTAACATGGTTTCAACTTGTCTACTTATTGATAGATACTCATGTTCATTTCTGTGAGCTCACATCTAATTTTTCCTCCTGCCTGAGCCATTTATTCTTGCAGATTATTTTTTCACCACATATAGAAAAAGAGTGGCCACAAGAGAATCATGTGACAAAAGGCAGCCTAGAAAAAAAGCCACAACTCTTTATATTCCCAGAATGCCAGTAGTGTTTAACTTCACTGTTTTTTTCCCCGATTTTAAACTCAAATACTGAATCATTGTGTGAGTCATGCTCATTGTGGTTTTATGCACTTCCTTTTTGCTTATTAGGCTGTCAAGTCCGTAAACAAATAAGATATAATTAATTAAGGTAAAAATATATTATTATAGAGTCCATCTGAAAAATGTGCACATAAACAAGTTAGTTGCTTTATTTAGTCTACTTTGATCATAACTGTAAGGCTAAAGTAACAATCTAACAAGATATGAGGTTTGTTATTGTGAGGTTTTATCCAACGCCAATGTTCCAGATGGCAAATGATGGATGAAACAAGTTGAAACTAACTGTAAACTACAGTTTTGTTTGCCAGAGTTATTGCCAAATACTGGGTCAAGTTGCGAAGTTTGTTAAAGCCCATTAATGTGGGCCAAGTCTCTTAGACCACCAGCTAAAACAAACTCACTGATGCTACTTTTAGCTGTGCAAGTTGTTTACAAAGTTTCTCTCCAAATCTTATAAAATATTTTGACGCAAACCGACAGCTTCCCTAGAAAGATAACATGTTCTAATTGACATTTTATAATGTTTGTGAATAAATGTGGGATGATTTCTACTTAAAGGCTTGAACATGACCCAACTCTGAATAAGTGGAGTTTTCGCAAGATCTTTCATAGTTTTTTCCCTTTGGACACATTGGCTTCTTTACCACTGATTATCAGTCAACTGTTTGCACCACACCATTTTCAGAGGAATGTTGTTTTGTGTGTTAAACCACTTTATTTTGACTTAGGAATCATATGGGCATTTAAGGCTCATAAATTTAAAAAATGAACAAGTGTGGTTTATCACAATCTGTATGAACAATTTAAAGTGGCTCAAATGGATTGGCACAATGACTGAACTAAATACAACTTTAAAAAAAAATCTGTTTTTATACCATTCTTGGAAAATACTCATAGAACCATTGCTCTTATTTCAAATTTGCAAAAATAAAAAGTTTAGCTCCTGTTGAAGTAGAGAAAAAAACAAGTTGGCCTAATGTTTTGCACTATACTGTTAAATGCAAGATTTATTATGGTTGTGTATTTAATGACACAGTGTGATTAGAAGATAGCTTAATTTTTTAAGTTTTCTGAGAATTTCAACATCCTGAACTCAGGAACATGCAGCCCAAATTGTTAAATGTGAATGAGGTAAAATGCATCAGTGTGTTTTTAAAAGTCACAGTTCTTCCATTGTCTTCAGCTTTGCTAGTTCTGTTTTCTTTTCAGAGTAATTTTTTGAAGGGGCTATATCATGCAAAATCAACTTTTTTTGAGTTTTATATCATGTTGTAATGTTACTCTCTCATCAAAAACATACCCAGTCTTACTTTGACTCATTCATGTATGTTTGAGAAATCCTGTTGTGTCCTGAGGCAGCCAGGCAAGGGTGCAAAAACGACTGTTTGGAACTAGAACCGGCTTTTGGGACTAGCTCCTCCTCTGGGCTGTGTCTCCAAGCCGAGCTTCCTCAACACAGAGCACACCTCCCCACCCCGCCCGTGACTCCTGCAGGCTCTCTGCAGCAACAAAGCAAACAACTGGTGAAACTGAAAGTGAAACTAAAACTGTCTACTGAGCTCCCAACACTACTTCTTAGCGCAACTCTTTTCACATTGAAAATACCTTCGAGGAAATGTATTTTCAGATGCCAAGTAAACTACGAGCTTCCATCTCAGAGCCCCCCCCCCCCCCCCAATGCATTTGAAGGAGGCTCTTAAAGAGACAGAGGCCAATTTCAAGGTGTTTAGTAACGTAAATGATGAAGAGTTTATTTTCTTTGTAAACATAAAAAACAGCATTTTAATAACAACTAAAGGTGACATAGATACTTTAATATGGTAGAACTTAAATATATGTCTGAGAAACACATAATATTGCCCCTTTAACAATCATTTTTCTTGTACAGAAATTTAGTTTTAGTGGTTGTGTCAGTACTGATCTAGCCAGTCAGACATGGTCACTGAACTGCAGGTGCAGAGGTATGAGTGCATTGCCATCTCTGGGTTCTGATATGGGACAGGAATTTTAGTTGCTAAGAAATGCTTTGACAGATGACACAGTTTTCACTGAGTACAAAGACAAAAAAAGCTTTAAACTGCTTTCTGTTAACTCTAGCATATTTGCTTTTTTTTGATACAATATTGTATATCAGCCCCAATTCAGCCCAGTTTTAGAATGGTCATTATGTCAGAAAATTGCTTTACATCATGACATATTGTGATGTTAAACACAAAATTTGTAGATTGTTGCTTTAGGTTCAGTTTCAGTATTTCAGTTGATGAATTATGCCAATTTGTAAATAATTTCAAATAGACTCTGTGATCTGTTTCTGCTAGTCTTCCTGTTGATAGTTGTGACCAAGCCTGATACGATCCTTTAAAAGGTCTAATGTTTGGGGGGGACATATTTCAAAGCCAGAACATCCCTTTAGGTGTTCAACTCTTGTATTTGCATGTGTTTGACAGAGTGGTGATATTGTGGGCTTTTTGTGCAGAAAGTGACTCCAGTATAAACTTTAATATAATGGATTTTAAATTGGTGTCTGAGATATTTTTGCTGCAAAATTAACAGTCCTTACCAATTTGTAATGTATACTGGAGATACTCTTGTTGTGTATAGACAGAGCAGTAAAAATAAATGGTATGTTGCTGTTACTTTGCTTTTATTCAAACTATGCAGTCTCCATCAGAGCAGACCACATTGCAAGATAAACAAAACATAAATCTGTCATTTTAAATGTATTTATCTTTTCGACTGACTAAATAGCCACCTTCCTTTTGTCTTCCAGAGCCACAATGGCCACTGCACCATATAACTACTCCTACATTTTTAAATACATCATTATTGGTAAGTAAACAACTGTATCCACACTAATGAATTATATTGATAAACCTTGCAGCATGTTAAGTTTTGGCATAAATTCCGCCAGAAGAAACTTTAAGGAACTTTGTGGCATAAATGCAGCTTGTACTCTTTGGGCAGTCGGGCACACAATTTATGTACTCATTCACGTACTTTCATATTCATAAATTCTGAACATTTTTAAGTTGTTTATCCTCTGGTTAAACTTAAAACACACAGCTACTTCAAAGCTGAGAAGCTGAGTTGCAAATCCTCACCGTGATCTATTAAATATTTCACATTTTGTTTGTTCAGTTATCTAAATTTAACATCAAGATTTTATCCAAAGTACTGGCTTTTCTGAATTACTAACATGGTTCTTGGCAAGTGTGTATGAACCTGCTCAAAGAAAGAAAAGCACTTCTTTTTTCATTTTTTTTACATAACTCAAATTGTATTGCACACTATGTTTCTCTTTCCTGATATAAGGACACGTGAAATTTTAAGTGTTTCTGACTGTGACAGAGATGTTGCTACATCATGTGAAGGAATAGAATTGTTCTTCCATTTCCTCAGCTGACCTGAGTTTCTCTCTTTGTGCCTGTCTGCTCAGGGGACATGGGGGTAGGAAAGTCCTGTTTGCTTCACCAGTTCACAGAAAAAAAATGTAAGTGCTGCCCTGATTTTTTTTGCCCCTTTTTTATCTGTCTGTGCTTCAATGGTTGCCAAATTTCTCTGGAGTGTGTTAAATTGCTTTTGATTTTTTAATTTATTTTTTAAACGTAAGCGGAAGTCTGTATCAAAGAAGACGAGTGTGAGCTCACAGTGAGAGTCTCTTCTCCTGTGTATGAGCCAGCTGCAGCCTCCCATTGCCATTCAGCTCAGTTATGTTCACTCAGTGCTGCTATTAATGAGCCAGATGCTGTGCTCCTCATTCACATGTTCATGATCACATCCTGCCCTTATCTAAACACACACACACACACACACTTACTGGTATGATTCAAGGAAGGTTTAATGTCAGCGACAGTGTGAAAAAAATTTGACACGTTTTAATTGTTTATATTTTGAGTTTACACAGCTGTATGGTGCTAACGTGGTAATTAATGAGTCATTTTCTGCTAGTTAACAGCAGAAATCAGATTGGTTATTTTGGATGAGTGTTTACACGTACAAAATTTATTAAAAGTTAAGTCTAGGCATAGATTTCATGGATATTAAAATGGATAAATGGACAAATTGAACTGCCACCCTTAACTTCAGTTCACAATGGATCTGTAGAACTTAATAAGTTAAGGTTAACAGCAGAACATTTTGTCATGAAAAGTCCAATTGAATTCACTTTCTCTCCACAGTTATGGCAGACTGTCCTCATACAATTGGTGTGGAGTTTGGTACAAGGATAATCGAGGTGAGCGGACAGAAGATCAAGCTGCAGATTTGGGACACAGCAGGACAAGAGCGCTTCAGGGCCGTCACACGCTCCTACTACCGTGGAGCTGCAGGAGCACTTATGGTCTATGACATTACCAGGTGAAGCATGTTTTTTTTTTTTTTTTGTTCTACACTGGTCCTAACTGGGTTGTACTGATACCAGTTTTTCTCAAACTGAGTATGAGTACTTCAGTTTGGGTACTCGCCAATACTGAATTAAAACTTAAACATTACACAATGTTTATAAAAACACATTTCCTTTATTTAGAAGCTGGTTCTAAATTAAATACATATCTAACGTTTGTTAATGTGACAGTCCAGTTGCTTCCTCATTTTTCTTTGAATTTTGCATGTCCTGGATGACTGAGAACCCACAGAACCATGTTTGTGTCGGACCATGTCTATACTAAAATTACTGGATCTATTCTTTGGTTAGTTTTACTTTAAGCGTGTCGCTTTGTTCCATAAATACAATGCTGCATCAGACCAGAGGCAGGTTTAAATGTAAACAATGAACTAAACAAGCATGACAGATACTTATTTAAATGTCTCTGATTTAACAACTTCCGAATCGACATGCTAATATGTAGCATCCACAGATGGAGAAATGTTTATATTTGTAAACAGCGTGCTGAACGTGATGATACGTCATCTTCTGCGCATACAGGTCACATTGATGGCATAAAGCATTCACACTGGAGTCTGATGGAGGTCGCATTTATTTAAAAAATAGTATCTGGTCCGGTGATCAGGGCATTTAGACAGCATGATGGATCATTGGTTAGCACTGATGCCTCACAGCCAGAAAGTCATCACTAGTCCTAACAAAAAGTTTTCATAACATACACCATCACCCCCTTTAAAATTAAAAGCAAACAATCCAGAACAAATATGAGCAGCTCCTATCACAGCTTGTGTTCAACATGCTTCCTTTAGATGTTAGACGGTATCATTGGTCTGCTAAACAAACACAGCCCAACATGTGGAATGTCTGTTCAAACTGCAGGAAACCACTTGTTTTCCCAAGAGGTAAAGAAAATGGAACTCCAGCCATAAATTGTTTATATTACTGGGAATAGTAGTATTACTGGTATTACTGCTTTTGGTCTAACCCACAGGGATGAGAGTTGGTGTTTGTTTAGCCCTGCACAGTTGTTGTGAATCTACACATATTCATATCCTGTTATTAAGAGGGTGTGACAGTGAAAGCTAAAAGTTTTTTGTATCCTGTTTGTATTCCTCCTTGTGGTGTGTCTAAAAGTAAAATGTGCTTCAGTACAGGTTAAAGGCGGTGTGTAATGGATCAATGTAATTGTTGCAAGATAAGACACGTATTTAAAAATGGGATGCTTCTGGAAGCAAACACAGTGAACATCAAATCTATTGATGTTTGGGAGCCTTTCTACTTTTATACTGTTTTGTATTTTAGACCAACTCCTCATTTATCTAAATGTATTAACATCCTGAATCTTATCAGGACAAAAACATAACATTAATTAGAATGTGGAAACTTAGGCAATGACTTCAAATAGGTAAAAGAAATAACCTGGTGTTGGAGATCAATGATGATTCAAACAAGGCATTATAGAACAATGTGTTAATAGTTTTCACCTTAGTTAAGTTTTAAATTGTTCATCTTGCAGTGATGCTCTCTCTTCTCATTTGTAGCTGTTGCCTCTGTTTGATCTTTTCAGTGATGGCAGGATATTATGTCTTGTTGTCATAGTAACATCTGTACTTGTTTTCACACAGGAGAAGCACTTATAACCACCTCAGTAGCTGGCTGACTGATGCCAGAAACCTCACCAACCCCAATACTGTAAGTACACAGATCAACTTCTTGTTACACTTGAATTATTCAGTGTTTGCATCTAAAACAACCTGCATGATCATACATATTTAAAATGCATGTTTTATTTTGTCATTAATTTCTTTGATTTGATTCTTAAATTTTCTTTAATAGTTTTGTTTTCAGTGATTCTCTTGTTTTTCCTTGGTTCTATTTAAAGCCACAGATCCATTTCTTAACAAAGTTTTCCTGGTAAATATGATTAACTCTAGACCCTCCTGCTTCCCATCAAAGACATCTGTGCAGCAGGCCTCTTCCTGTAAATGGTGTTTCTTTTTAGCTTTTTAAACATTTCTTGATCATGAACCCAAATAGAAGCTTTCCATACTAGTCCAGGATGTTGTACACGACTATGTTTGAAGTTTGCTCAAGAGCTTTATAGATAAATATCTTAGTGTTTGTCATTATATCAAATCATTTTTTTCATAAAAGCAAAAGACCAAATTTTAGGGATTTTAATCAGATTTTGCCAGCATGTTCTTGATTAGAAAAACTATTGTTTTGAGTCCCCAAAAAGCAAGTTTCTGTATATTTTTTGTGTACGTATTAGAGCTACATCACTTATTTGCTGTATTGAGAATCTACAATAATACAGTCAGTCCTTCAGCTACAGCCAAAAAACTGCCCCCAGTAAGTTTATGATCTGATTTAGCTGAAATTACTTTTAGAGGCCAAGTGGTGGCACTGCTGTTGCTAAATTGTGCTTTCTGTCCCATGTTTTAAAATGCCTGATCATTTGACTTGCATTGCAATCATTGAAATAAAAAGCTCCTAATTCAGACAAAGGGCTTTATGACCTAACATCATAATGAGCACAGGTTATACAGTCGTCCCAGTCGACTTACTGCTACTAGAAACAAGCTCTATTTTGTGGGTCTCATGGTGACATAGTTACCAGTGATTCTAATTTCATATTCACCTCATTCTTTTTACAGACAAGTCCTCAGTGCGGTTGAGCTTTTTTATATTTAATTGTTTTATCTTTTCTAGAATCACAGAGGAAATTTCTTCCTGGCAGACTGTATTTCTCACTTTTTCCATTCCCTGTGTTCATGTCATCAGGTGATCATTCTCATAGGAAACAAGGCGGACCTGGAGGCCCAGAGGGACGTCACGTATGAGGAGGCAAAGCAGTTTGCTGAGGAGAATGGTGAGCCGTTTCCATTTGATTGTGATCTTAAGCTGTCGCTTTCTGAAGCTCTGTTAAGGTCTTAACAGAGCTTTCTCTAAAGAATGATACCAAGTTTTGGCAAAACAGTATTTTGTGAACATGACCAAATGTGCTTCTGTTATGTTTTTAAGGTTTGTTGTTTCTGGAAGCCAGTGCAAAAACGTAAGTTTGTGAAACGTTGATGTGTCAGTCTTTTAGAACTATTCAATTCCCTGCATTAATTAACTCACATTTAGCAAGTTTTTCATCCTAATCTTTTTTTTTTTTTTTTTCAGGGGTGAAAATGTCGAGGACGCCTTCCTTGAAGCTGCTAAGAAAATCTACCAGAATATCCAAGATGGCAGCTTGGACCTGAACGCCGCCGAGTCAGGGGTCCAACATAAGCCCTCGGCGCCGCAGGGCGGTCGGCTAACCAGCGAACCTCAGCCCCAGAGGGAAGGATGCGGCTGCTAATGACCAAGCAAAAGCCCCCACCTCGTACCCGTTCTTCTTCTCTGTTCTGCCCACCTCCCCCCTCAAGCAAATCCTCCATCCATTCTGACACCTTCGTAAGTTCATCCCTCACTGCACCAGGAGCCGTATGAGAGCGGGGCTGCGGAGAAAAGGAAAAGGAGGCGGCGAATATCAACTTGGGCCAGACTGAGCTGGGCTGTGTGGACTACATCTCTTCTCCCTCTTATTTGCCTGTCTCCCTTTGTTGCTATGTCAATCCTCTTACAACTGTCAGTGTATATTTGTCTCATAACATTCATCCTTCATTCCCCCTCCAACATTCAGTCTACCCCGCCTCCCTATCAGTAGTATCATAGATGGCACCATGAGTTACACTGATCACTGACACTTTAGATAGATGTAATGTTCAAATGAAAATAACAAAGCAAGACTGTTTTATGTTTGGTTTTATAGCTATGTATGAAATGTAAACAATGCTAAGTTTCAGTCATCACTCATCATTTTTGTATAAATCCAAACTAAATTATATTCCCCAACTCCTCTCGTTGCATGGTTTATGATTCCATCACTTTATCAGGTCATGCAGATGAGATACCCACCTTTAATTTCTGTGGGGACAGAAAGCAATGAAGTAGTGTAACAATTAGCCGCACAAGTAAATACTCCAAGCTGCGTCTAATGTGTATTCGAGTGAGCTTTTTCCAGCAGAATTTAAACCTGCTTCTGGCTTTACATTCTGTTTTTGCTGCTGGCACAAAAGTAAATTGCTTTGCCAAATCTGATAACAACTCAGGAGAGAGAGAGAGAGTGGGAAAACGTGTAATAAATGTAAAGAATTACCCTTAAAATGTTATATGGGTAATTCCTTGGTCTCTGCTGAGGTGTTACAAAGAGTTTGAGGTGTTTTTCTGGATGGTCTGAGTGTTACAAAGTTGAATGGACGGTTCTTTAGACTAATTTAAAATGTCACTTTAACGAAAAGTCTTTTCTGTTTTTGATGAAAAGAAACTCACATAAGTTTGCACCAGCTCTTTTATTCAGCTAACCCAGAAACTCTCCCCACAGTCATATCAACATGTCTGTTTATTTGTCATCGTTTGTTGCCTTATGAAAAGTATTCTTTAGTCTTTGTTTTGCTGCACTTGCTCTTCATGCTGCTGTTTGGATCACCCAGATTCAATGAAATTTGCTCTTTTAGGATGCCTCTTTCAACTTTACTTTCTGAATAAGTATATGCATCGTATCTCTAATAACCAAGAGTTTGCAGCATGGTCTTAAACTCACATTTTTGGTTATTTGTGTAAAAACAAATATATTTCTCACTCCTTTTGTGATGAAGCTGCACTGAATAGCTTATTTGATGTTCATCTGGAAAGTTGTTGCTCTGCATCATTAAACCAACACCAAGCAGCAGCATGACTACCTTTTAAACATGAAGTTGTTTTAAGTACAATTTCTCTGTAACATAGCAGTTCCCTTACAGCTGTATATATTTGCTTCTTAACTGCTGGTGATGACCTCGCTACTGTACTTTGGATTTAGAAATTTGTTTGGTGGCTCTGCCAAGATCTTGTACAGTTAGTGTTCTAGTGGGTTGCCTGTAATTCATGCTTGGGAAATTCTGTAACATAGTTTCTATTAATAATTGTAAGTAAAGGACAGACAACACAGAAAGCCCCGCCCCCAACTACCCCCATCTGCACACTATTGAACTTGAAGGGAGAGGAACTGGATGTGCAACTAGTATTTATGTCAGCGAATCTTGCTTCATCTCCTTTCTGTACAGAGTGAAGAATGAGGCATGCTTGTGTTGATAATCCATTTTCTTTTTCTACCCAATCATGGCTCATCTGAACTGGAGAAACCCAAATTGCAGTCTTAACTTTTAGGGTAGCAGGGATTGGTTTGTTATTGTGAGAACTGGGTGGGCTGGGCTTCCTTTCTCCTGTGTTCCACCACTTTTGCAGTTTTGAGTGACCACTTCTTGCTTTTCGTCTGTCCACAATTTAAAAAAAGAAAAAAAAAAGTAAATATGTATAAATTTTTAAGAAGCTGTGCTAACATTTAAATGCGTTCTTGCGTGTATATGATTTTAAAATGTTGACATTTTGATTTTAATGACAAAAATACTCTAGTCAGAAAAAAATAAATTATACATAACCTGTACCTGTGTGTCTTTAATCATTAAAACACCATCAGATCCAGAGTTGTATTTCAAGTAGCACAACTGCTTTGTATTTTATTGCAACTAAAATTGCACCCAGGTTAGAAAGGAAAGAAAAAAAACATTTACAAAATGAGGGCAAATTTTGTTTGCAAAAACTGGTGATTGAGATAAAAATAGAATAGTGGTATGTTTTAGAGATAGGAATACTTAAAGTCAACAATGACAGTACCATTAAAAATCAAGGCTGTTAGCTGTGATTTTTTTTTTGTCCTCAGTCTTCGCAGTCAGGCAGGGCATAAAGGATGAGACAAATACAGCACAGATACAGAAAACGTCCAAGAGTTATAGACGAGAAAAAAAATCTTACAGTGGAATTCCATGAGTCTGTAATGGTCACCCTATTGGATATACAATTTATATATATATTTTGAGACAGCAAGTAAGAATTTCAGTCCAGTGTTTCCCCCAGGATATATTTTTCTTTCTGGGGTGAAAGCAATAGCTTTTAGACCTCAGAGGAATAAAAGCCTGTCATGAAAACAAGTCAGCTTGGTACACCTTGTAGCATGTTAGTGATGGCTCTGTTGACTGGCGCACAGAGAAAATTCTGTTTACATACATAAAAAGAAGGTCCATCGAGTTGCAGATCATACACACATTTTTTTTTGCAAACAAATCCAATTTAAAAAAAAAACAATTTTCAAGAACACAATACAACTTAGCCAGAGTAATATATCTGCACTTTGTGAATGCTGAAACTGAAAAAGCCCTGCTGGTTGTGTTTAAGGCACTATTTGTTACTCAAGTGTTGCAGAATAGGAAGAAGGTAGCGAAAGGCTGAAGTCAGCATCTCAATTGTTTGCTCCCTTCGTTCTGTTTTTGGCACGTAGTTGCCATCACTGAAAACAGCATCAATACAAAAACACTGGCACAATTTCATCTCTCAAAAAACACAACCAATTCCTGATAAAAACCGAATAGGAAATGTGTTGGACAAAAACATCCCACTCTGTTTTTCTGAACGTTTTGAAGGTGAAAATGGAAAGTACAGCTGACGAATCTTTGTAAGGCATCGTGGACCAAAACAAGTAATTTTTTGCCATTTGTCGCAGCACAATAAGGACACATGTGAACAGGCCTTTTTCTTATGATAAAGCAGATGAAGAAAGAGAAAAAATAAAGCAAAAAACAGACATAATTTCAAAGACATTTGGTGAAAAGTCATGATGAAGATTTGGCCCCTAGCCTCACTAAAGGCCCTAAATCAACAATGTGCATTCATAGTTATGGCTGTCTAACAACATCCATGTAAAGGTTCCTTTGATTCCATTCATTGTAACCACAGGATTAATTACTGGTAAGTCAGAGGACTGTAGAGTGAACCTACAGTGCTGCTCTCAATCTCACCTCACCCTTCAATGGCCACAGCTCTGAAGGGGTAATGTAATAAAGTCCATTATGGTCCTTTTTGTTGCGCTACCTCTGAACGATGTCACTGATCTCTTTGACAGAGGACAGCAGCTTACTGAAGTCCTGCTGAGCACTGGAGCCCCCTGTGGCGGTGGGACAGATCTGAAGTTCGCGCAAGCTGCTCTCGAGCTTGTTGATTGCTTCTCGAAAGGCAAACTTGTTCATCTGCTGAATGGAGTCAACAAAGCTCACGCAGTACTTGGACAGGTTTTTACCAGCCTCCAGCACGGCGCTGTGGCTGCCCGTTTGCTCAGAAACGCGAGAGATGGCGGTGCGGAGCAGCTCGGCTCCGTCCAGCAACATATCGCGTGTCACCGCTGAGTTCGGGGTGCGTTCAGACGCTTGGCGGGGTGTAGTCTTGCGGAGAGAGATTCGGGTTCTAACTAGAGGGGTGAATGCAGTTGAGCTCTGATCAGTGGGGGAGGTTACAGACGAGCCCCCCTGGCTTTGGGTGGAAGGAAAAGTGGTTGCTGAAGTGGATGAGGTGGGGGATTTTAGTGGCTGAGGTTTAGAGGAGGAGCTCAGGGGCAACCTTTTGGATCCCTCACTGACTGGTGAGCGGGTTTGGTCACTAGCAGCTGTACTGTGGTGAGAATCTGAAATAGAAGGAAGGCACTTGATTTTGATTTCAGACGGAGAGGATGAAGGGGAAGAAGCGGGAGAGGGGAGTTCTTGAGTGGGGCTACGAGACATCTTACTTGTCTTGGGACCTGTTGGCGGTGGAGGTGGGGCTGGTTTGGGTTTCTGTAATTTCCCCTTTTCTCTGACAGATGAGGGGTCTATCGTGTGTTTGTTTCTGCGGGCCTTACACTCGTCTCCAGCTGCTCCCAAAGCAGGAAACACATTGGACTTGAGAAGTTCTGCATGGAGAGCACTGGTCTTGGAGTTCTCAGGCCCCGGCACACCCGGTCTCTTCACCACCTTGGGTGTCAGTGCTTTTGGACTGGAACCAGGACTGGGATCTGTGTCTTTTCCCAAAAAAGAAGAGGAGGCATCCTGTGATGTGTTCAGGCGTGGTGGGGGAGTCAGGGTGCCTTTTCGAGGGGCATTCTCTCCTTTCTGCTCATTGGTCCTTTTTCGAGGCAGAGCTGGTTTTCCTACCAAGGTGCTTGAATCAAAGTGACGATGGCCTGGATCTCTTGGCAGTGTGACAGATTTCCACTCGGTGCCATCTCGGCCATTAGTGATGTTAGAGGACCAGAGGAAACGGCTTGAGTTGGAGATAGGTTCCTCTTCACCAGGTGGTGTTGTGGCTGCCTTACCTCCTGGACCAGGCACTGCAGGAGCTCCCTTCTTTCGAGGGAACAAAGGTCCAGGGTAGTTAGGACTCCCACTACCTGCCCCATTATTGGTAGTTCTCAAAAACTTTGAGGAGTCAGTGCCACGTGTGATGTCATTTAGAGACAAAGGTGCACCATTGTTGAAACCGTCACTGTCTCGAGGATCAGGAGTCACAACCCTCCTGTCAGAGTGACCCTCGTCTCGGAATGAAGAGCTGCGTTTAGGTGGATCTGGTGCGCTCTTCTTCTTTTTCTTGATGAGGCTGAGGAAACCGCTGCCACGCGTCTTGTCCTTGTCTCTGGGCAGCAAGCGGTCATCTTCATTTAGGTTGTTGTCCAGCAGGGGGCGCTCTTTCCTAGGAAGCATTGGTGAGGACACAACCACCTCAGGGTCAACTGGGTCTAAGGAATAGAATATACAGGACATAGGGATAGAAACAGAAAACAAAGTTATTTAAAATAAAATAAAATATTATTGCATTACAAAACATTTCAAAACTAAAGGCATATTATGGAGAGAAAAAATACAAAGTTAGTATCAAACAGACCAACTTGAGTTAAAATAGAAAATGACCAATAAGGATTAGGACAAAGAAAATTACATATAATTACAACACACATGAAGGCACATGTCGTGCATCGTACCTGGACTGTCTCCGTCCCGGTTTTCCATGTTTCTGCGAGGAAGTCTGGTCTTTGTGGGCAGCTCTGGAGCCTGTTGAATCGGGCCTAATGTTGTTTTTTTCCCCTTCTTTCCCAGCTCCTTTTCAACTTCTATAATTACACAGATAAGGATTTGGCATTTTAACAACCATCAAATACCATTATGTTTTTCTTTTTTTAATCTGCAAACTACAAATGTTTTAGGACTTTAAAAACCTGCACTGACCATCAGAGATACTGGATTCCTGAAACATGGTCTCAAAGGCCTGATGTGTTTCAGCGAAAGTTGGGCGTTCTGCAGGGCTCCACCTCCAACCTGTGAAAGTAATGAGTATAAATCAAAAAATATTTCCAAAACAAAACTTTTGATTAGTACATAAACATCATAAAAATTGTATTTGGGTGCATTTTTGGACTCACAAGCTGTCATTAGCTCATAGACCTTCTCTGGACAGCCTTCTGGTCGTTCCATGCGGTAGTCTCTTTGAAGAAGCTCATAGACTTGAGACAGGTCAATACCGGGATAAGGAGACATGCCATAGGTGGCAATTTCCCACAACAGTACACCAAATGCTAAGAAAGAAACAAGGCATTTAGTTTGGTCTTACATTGTACCAATAGAATTAAATTGGACAATACTGTATAATTATAAATAAAAAAAAAAAACAAATACCCCAGACATCAGACTTGATAGAGAATGTGTTGTAGGCCAGACTCTCTGGAGCAGTCCATTTAATGGGGAACTTGGCACCAGCGTGAGCCGTGTACGTATCCCCAGTCATTAGCCGGCTAAGACCAAAGTCTGCAACTTTCACCAGGTGGTTCTCCCCAACCAAACAGTTACGAGCTGCCAAGTCCCTGCAGAACAGGATAGAGTCGTAAACAAGATATTAGAATTTATATGTGACTTTAGGAGAAAGAAAACTATTGTAAAAAATTTAGGTAAAATTGATTGCAACACAGTAAGATAGAAAAGTGAAAAAAAAACTGCAGCTTTTTTGCTGTGGTGCTGAATTTCATCATATGTTTTGGGTGATACAGAGTTACAAGCAGAGTCCTGTCAGGCTACAGAATTAAAATGCAGTTTGGCAAATATAAAAACATAAATCATCTCTCACTGTTTCCTAAAGACCAGGTTAAACGTGCCAGAACAAACTATATTACAACACTGGCTTCTCTATGATGCAAAGAAAGTGAGAGGAGAACTGCCAAGGAATGAGGAAAACAAAGATTTAATGTCAGAAAGGTTTTTGTTTTGATTCTCTGATATTGTGACAGCTGATTAAACACTTCACATAAAAAAACACTCAGTAATAAAGACTGAAAACAACTTGCTCCCGTTATTTTCAATTAAATTTAGACACCTGTGTATAAAGTTTTTTTTCTCCAGGTACTCCATGGCGGAAGAGATTTGTGTGGCCATGTACAGCAGCACCACGGCATTGACGTCCTCTCTGTTGCACTCCCTCAGGTAGTCCAGCAGGTTTCCGTGGGTCATAAACTCTGTGATGATGTAGAATGGTGGCTCCCGTGTACAAACACCTGTGAGGGGCAGGTATAAAAACCCAAACTGTAATAAGTTTGATTTTATTTAAACCAGGTTTTATGAATGGATACAGCAGCATTAGCCAAGATGATGACAGGAAAGATTTTATACATAAATATTAATCTATATGAGAGGTGTAATTGCATCTTGGTGCAGAATATTGAATATTGTTTTTGTTTTGCATACCCAACAGTTGCACTAAGTTGGGGTGTTTAATCTCTTTCATAACAGCAGCCTCTTTGAGAAATTCCTCCACCTCCATTGTGTCTTCCTGCACAGATATTGCCAAAAAGGTGAAGAAAGCTTTATGTTAGGTGCAGTTGCATCAACATGACAGCAGGTGGCAGCATTATTCAGCTAAAATACAGTTTCATATTGACACCTTCCAAAAACAATATTGCCTAAAGGCCTCTGCATGCTCCATCCAAACTGATGAAATTGGCTCTCATTGTTGCAGTTGCATGACAAAAATTCAGTCATTCAGTTCAGAGCTTCAAGTCTTCCACCCCTTCTTGTAACAACCAGTCAGGAGAACCATTTACCCCCCCCCCCCCCTCTTCTACATAAGAACTTAATGTATGATTGATCAGAAGTTTGTGGCAGTATTTGTTTATGCTGAAAGATGAAGTATGTGAAGACCTTTAGTCATTTTTTTCAAGTTTTTTTTAAGAAACAAAAAATTTAACTCAGCTTCAGACACACTAAATACATAGGCCATTATGCTAAGGGGATCAAATGATTTGATCAACTTTGAATATAGGCAGTTTTACCACAGGTGGTCAACGTCACAAGGAGATGCAAAAAAAAAGGTGATTATTTTAGGAAGGTGATGATATAAAATGTTTCCAGCAGTCTAGAGAATTTGTGACATTTTTCACGTTCTCAGAAAGCCTGACTGTAAGAGCCCTGCCGAAATAACTTCAATGCTTCTCTTAATAACTTTGTACCTTAAGTGTCTTGACAGCCACAGTGAGGTTGTATTTTTTCCAGACTCCTTCGTACACCTCCCCATACTGACCCCCTCCCAGTTTATGCTTCATAGTGATGTCAGTGCGCTCCATCTCCCACTTGTCGTAATTGGGGGAAACTCCATAGATGGTGGGCTTGTTGCGTTTGGTCGCTGGGTAGTGTAGCGTGGTGATGAGGCCGTCCTGCACGGTGGAGTGGTGGTGCACGAGTTCCGCCAATGTGGTGAAACGGCTCTCTGACGAGACATACAACTGGGGGAGAAAGAGTTTCAACATTGAGGCAAATTATCTAAAAAAAAATTTAATTTTGCATTTGGTAAGCTTCAAGTACATCAAGGTTATCAAAATTCTTCTTTTTATCCTCTCCTATTCACACAATAACGGCGCTAAAAAAGCCTCATCTGAAAATGTTAAATGTAGGGATATCTGGAAACTGTTATAACTGGAAAAGTTTTACTCTTGGCCAATTCCAAGCTTGCGAGGCATTTGTCAGGAAGCTGGTGGACAGAAGGATGTTGGTCAGGGCTCAGTGGACACAGACTTTTCCATTATTCAAGTCTTGCATAACACTAAAACTGGTTTCCTCTAGCATGTTCCGTATGCATCACTTTACATATTATTAACTTCTATTGTATAAGATGGGGGCACAGAGAAAATAGTAAAAAAGAACTATGCAAAGAGTGAAAAGTTAAAATTTAAAGAGATTGCTCTTCAGGATTCAAAATGTAACTAGTTGGTAAATTAGTTTCTGAATGTTTTGTTCAGAAATAAAAAAGCTGCTGCTTTTTGAACTGCTGATGTGATCTTTAGTTATTGGAGAAGCTCATCAACCAGACTTCCCGACTTACTTAGTGGTAGTACAGAAAACATGGCTGTGTGCATGTCTCCATCAGTGGTTTGTGCGTGTGTGAGTGGACATACTTGGCAACATCTGTCTGCACTAAGTTTGTCTTAACACAGGTATGAATATGAGGGTCAGGCCTTCGGTCTGCCGCTTGTTCTGAGCAGCACAGCGGTGCTCTTAGGCATTGTTTTCATTACTAAAGGTCTTGAAGCTCACCTTACTTCATCAGGCAGGAGGGCAAAAAGCTGGGATTTTTTGAGGCAATCCCCCACAAAAAGTAGAGGTAAACCCACTTAACTTTGTAACATTTAAGCACTTTAAAAACAAAAAAAATAGTGATTGGTGAGTTTATGTTTTGGGGTTTTAGTGGTTAAATATGAGAGGAACAAAGCACAAAACTTACGTTATCTGTTTTTCTACGTAATGCATTTAGGACCTCTGTTTTACTAATCACAAAATTCAGCTTTAAACAACCAATTTATTTATTTTAACTGCCTTTTAAAGCACACTATTTAGCTCTTACAAAGTTTTGAAGTTTCTTAATAACTATTTTCCAAAACTTTACAAGCTTTGAAGAAACGATGTACATTCACAAAGTACAAGAGCTACAGGTGCAACCGGAAGTTGTTTAATCCTCCCTTTTTTAACTTAAGTCGGTGCAAAAAGAGCTACATGCTGTTGCCACTGGTAGCAAACAAAAATAATAGTATCTATAATAGTCTCTCCAGCTTGTATTCTTTGACTATGAAAATGTTTAAAACTGGAATTACAGTAAAAGATTATAAACTTATGTTATTATTCTGCAAAAACAAGATTTTTTTTCTAGGTATATTTATGATAATAGTTGTATATACTGTATACTACTGTGTGTGTTTCCACTGGTGCCAACCTTGCCATCTGATGCAGTGTTAATCCTGTAATGGTACACTCTCCCCTCATAACGCAGAGAAATGGACCTCTGTCCTGGGCTGCTTTCGCTCTCTCGGACCAGAAAGCTTCCGTTGATGCCGGAGCTGAGCAGGTACTCGGCGGCGTTGCGCGACACGGGCCCATGGTACCAGCTGTGCTTCTCCAGGCTGTTGACTGGAGTGATGTAGTTGGACGGCACCCATCCCTGTCCATTCTTGGTTTGCGCCTCACACCACTCACCATTGTGGTTGTAACCCAGAACGCGCAACTTCTCTCCTAATCAACCCCAAAAAAGTAAAAAAATAACATAGAACACACAAATTGTTATGATTAGGTAAACTTAAAAAAATCAGTGCATCTTCCATAATACATTAAATACAATAAAAACTAATAAAAAGTATTTGGCTGTATAAATCCTAAAATAAACAATTTTTTAAACTTTGTAACATGTCAGCTTAGACCAAAAAGGTGCATTATGCCAGACATTTTCTTGCTTATTCTAGTAGCAGTGTTCCCTCCTTCCTTCCTTCCTTTGTCTGTCTGATCTATCCGCAGTATTGTTTTACAGTTGGTTCAATGGAAAAAGACCCATTGGTCAAAACATTGTCAGGAAGTGAGAAGCTGATAGGAATAAAAACAAAGAAGCAACACAAACGAGGAGATTCCTGGTTCTGATCATAACCCTTTTACAGACATTTGTTATCAATGATGTGTAACTCACCATTTCTGTCACTTCTAAACCAAAGACATTAAGATGATTATCTGACATACTGGAACCCCCCACCGCCAAAACTTCTTCAAGTGACTTCTGACTAGAACTGTCAGGAAATAGTTTGTGGTGGACAGGAGTTTTAAGAAACTTTAGTGCATGTCCCTTTAGTTATGTTTTCATTTTTTGTTTTTGAATGTATAACGTAAAGATCAATTTTTGTCCTTTAAATCACCCTTAAATAAACAAATAAACCTATAAATAATGACAATGTTTACCTTTAGTAATGCTTAGTGTGTTGTCACCGCTTGCCACAAAATCATAGAGCGCAACAAACAGGTTGGGGTCATTCTCGCTGGGTCCGGCTAACAGATTCTCCTTGGAGTTCCAGCGTGCTGCTTCTGAAAGACCCTGACCCTCAAAGTCTGGTCTTTGGAGAGCTTCTAGGAAAAACACAAAGACAAGTCAGCCAGAAGACTTACAGTTGCATCAAAGACACAATAAATTCATTGCTGAGGAGAGACTGCAAAACAAAAAGCTTTGTTCACAACTTCACAAAGATTTGATGATTTAACAAGAACAAGCTCCTCGTGCATGTGTTCAATTTTCATCTTTTCAACTTGTTCTCACAAGCCAAGCATTGCCTGTGGTCCCACAGTGGGGTTGAAGTAATAAACCTAATCATGCAGCCTGAACTGCTCCTCTCATTTCCTGGATTATCTTTACTAAGTAATAATTTTCTTCAATACCTAAATGTAGACAACTGAGCCACATCAAGGCAGGAGAAACTGACTCAACAAAAAAAAAAAACTACCTGTAAAACTGATGTGCAAGAACCTTACAGTAAATTTAGCTCTTTAAAATTACAGAATTGAGAATTACAGTAATTTTACAGTCATAAAACTGAGGGATAAATCAAATTATGTGAGAAAATAAGGAAGAAAAAACTATTCAGGTTTTATAGGCTGCTGTTGGGCTTAAATATGAGCCTGCTAGTGTGATTTCCCCCAGCTGTCATCTCACATTTCACTCAAATATGTTGAAGCAACTTGAGTTGTTTATTTTTTATGTACAATTACATGAAGTATTTCAAATTAAGCTGATAATTCTCAGATAATCATTCATTTCAGCCTCATTGACTTTAAACACTGACCCATGTCTGTTTTGCCCTAACTTCTATTACCACTGTCAAACAACTTTTTGAATCCAGTTTTGTAATTTCTCACTTTGTCTCCATTCTTTATCAAAATCAAATTTGCACCAGCAGTGTCTTTAAATATTCCCACTTTTAATAAACAGGTAGTAAAATGATTACAAACTTGGCACGGAAAGTAGGGAAATTTGTGTTTGGTAGATTATTTCTTTGTTGTAACAATGTTTATTGGCAATAGGAAGGTCTTTCCATTCCCTTTTAAGTGGTGCCACATTTGTAAGGAACATGCATTTGTGGGATGAGCAGTAGAACTGATATAGTATGTGGGTTGCAAAATTCACAAGATCTTCTCTGCCAAACAGCTAATCTTGCTGCTGCTACTGACTCTTGTTTTGGGCTTCCTTACGTTTTGTGCTAAGTATACTAAACTACTAACAAGAACTTTTAAATATATTTATTTAGTCATTTATAAATTATTCTAAACTACAGCAATTTATCTAACACCGATGGAGTCTTTTTAATATTAGCATTTTACAGAACTAATTTAAAGGCAAACATGTCAAAATGACTGCAGGTAAGCTAGATATGCTATTAAAGGGTAAAAACAACTCAAGTTGATAATGCATTTGCTTACAATGCCTACCAGTGAGTGAAGAGACTATTAATATCTGGTGCCACATTGACCCTGAATCTTTTTATCCCAAACTTTTTTTATTAACAAACTTGGGGCATGATGAAAATTCTAGTACGCTTTAATAGTTAGCTGAACAAGGGAAACAACAGACGATTTCACTCAGAGCACAAAATCAGTATTTGTTCTGCTTTGTATCCATGACCATATGTTGCAAAACTGGAGTTTTCACCCACAGAGATTAGATTAGCTTTATTCATTATGAAATATCAATAGATTACAAGATGCACAGCTATAAAAATGTCATACACAAGCTAGTTCAGGAATGTGCAAAATATTTTTTTCATAAATACGATGCAGGATTTTTTTTATTTGCCAGAAAGCAGTCCACAGGCTTGACGATTTAGCTGATTCAAATTTAGTTACCAGTTTTTGTTTTATTACTACATGAGCTGATACTACCTCTGAAAAATTATTGTTTAGACGTGAGCTGAAAAGAACAATGTGTACTACAATAAACAGAGCCGTGGCAAGAGAGATTTAGAATACTGCAAAGACAAAAACACTGTGGAAAAACTAAACCAAAGGGTCATATGCTCTTTCTCTGGCATGAATATTTTTTTTGGAATGTTGTTAAATATAATGCTCAACACAACTAAGGAAATGGTCAAAGCAACCTCAAGATTTGAGGTCAAATGTGAGCTCCAGACGGAAAGGCTTTGAAGTCACAGATGAAGAAGACTTGCCTTTAAAAGGTAAGCCAAAATTGCAACATACAGCACTAAAACTGTATTTTTCTGGGAAAGTAAATAGACACACAGCTTGTCGAAGACATTGCTGCTCACGCACACACAATAAGACAATCAGAGTCAAATGTGGTGCTTCTTTCAGATTAACGTCCCTTTTTGCCTTTAAGGACACATCTGGTTTAGTTTGAGTGAAAAGATGCAGTTTTTATTAGAAACACAATAAACTTGTTGCACTTTAGAGCAACAATGCCCTGGCACAAACTTATAGAATTTTAAACATTTATGTTTCTGTTTCAAACTGCAACTACCAGGCACTATTTTTAAGAGAAAATTCAAGATTTATCCAATATGAAATCACGCCATTTTAAGTCCAACACTAAGGGATATGACGACGAAGAGCCAAAGACTTCAGTTTCAGTTTATCCCTTGGTAACACTAACAAGAGTGGTGTGTTCCTCCAAAAAATATCATAGAATGAAAAACAGATGAGGCAAGAAATCAAGCCAGGTAGAAAAGAGGCAGCAGTAAAATAAAATAGATTAGAGATGAGGAAAGACTATATTACAAGAGGTTTCGCCAAGTCATAAAGTGTGGGCAACACATTTGAGTGGGCACTGCCACACACATCCATGCTAACGGCCCCGAATACCACACAGCCTTTTATGAGAAGGTGACGGCACACTGACACACAGCCCAAGAAAACACACACTTAAGAGTGAGAAAGGAAAAGAGAAATCATAAAAAACCCACAAAAGTAAAAAAGAAAGGAACAAAAAAAGAACACGACTCTTCAACAGACTGGAGCTGAAAGTGGGAAATATTACAGCATGCCTTGGCTTCATTTCTGATATGACATTCTAAATAATTAATTCTGTGCAGAGCTTTCAAAGACACTTAATTTTGAGAGTCGCACGCTGATGCAAGAGAAAAATATGTCTTCTAAATGCACTGTGGTGAAAGTTATATTAAATCAGCATATGCAGGTATGTGTTTCTGTGTGGTCTAATTCCATGAAGTCAGCCAAAATCCCAACATATCTGTGTCGGCTAAGGGCACATATTTTTCTTGCGTCACCTGTCATCATCTGACAAGGAGCTGGTAAAAAAAGAAAAGGGGGAAAGGACTGAGATCATATATCTCTGATTTAGTTAGATTAGGGGTCCCTCTGCAGTGGATCTCTGGAGCCTTGACCAGAACCAACACGGAAATGAATATTTAAACTCATAACCACAATAGGCAAACAGAAATTTATTGCAAGTCATTTTGATACCAATATTAAGAAATAACAGCCTGTCTGTATGAGAGGACATGTATTACAGTCGCAATTAAAAATCCAACAAACTGGCCAAATTTTTTTATCTTCAATCTAGATATTGGTTTGATTTTTTCCAGGTGGGATACTCATGTTAGTTTTCCACATACATACATTTCAACATTTACAAATCTCCCTGCGTAGATCAGAGTTTACATTTTATCAAAAGAGGTTTACAAAAGAAAATATTTCACATTTTGTCCTTTTTTTTATTCGTTTCTTTGTTCTTACGTGTAAAAATACCAACATCTGGTAACCGTATATTACAGATTTTGCATTTATTTACTAAATGTTGTATCATTTAGGCAACACTGAGCTGTATTTTCTTTATGTAAAACATCAAGGAAAAGGTTTGATTGTAAAGCTGGCAGATCTCTATATTAGACTAACAGTCTCCAGTTACATTTAACAACTGAAAATACTCTGAAATCATTTGGTTGATTTGGGATTAGTAAATGTACTGACGAAAGCGGTCTCAGCTTTCTTTCCAAGAAAATATTTTGTTCCTTACATCACATACAAATGATCTGTGCATAAAGTTAAAACTAGGTCATAATATAAATAAATCGCTTCATTATGAGGACAGGGAAGAAGTTTGAAGTAATAGAGAGCAGCAGTGAAAAGGAAAGCGCAGGCAGAGATTAACTCCCCTCTCCTCATAAACAAGAGTTTCATGGGACACGGCCAGGAGTCAGATTTCCTTGTATTCTCTTCTCAATCTTTTTCCCCTCAGTTTTTTCCTCTGCAGCCAGCCAGTGTGTCTGGCCTCTTTCACCCTCCCCTGTGCTTATCCCCCCGCCTTTCCCTCCCCATTCTTTAGTTTCCACAGCTCAGAAGCCACAGTGACTTAGCCATTCTTAATCTTTCTTTCATGTTGATTAACCATGACTTTGCTCCTCATTTCTGAAATCTCTCTCTTGACATGAACATATGTCAGATATATAGTCTCAAGCTAAAACAACAAAATAGTCATTACTAAATAGTCTTACCTTCCAAGTAACAGCTGGAGGATGATGAGAGGCCCTTTTTAGATTTACACCCCACCCATTTTAAGCATATCTCCAACATTTTCATCTGCTTTTGGTCCCTTCTTGTGATAAGTTTGTTCAAATCAGATAGCATCCACAAGCTTTCAGCAACATATGTCCAACAAAAAAAGCTTTTCTCAGGTTCTTCCCATTCATGTAAATCCTCTTTGTCTTTCCTTTCCTTTCAACACTTGAAGTGTGCTATCCGGCGAAGCCTATCAACTTTTTCTTCTGAGCGTTTCCATCTCACTCCCCCTCCCTTGTTGGATTCTTGGTGACGGCTCAGAAAAGCTAAAACCAAACTCCAATAGGGCAGATCAAGTCCAGAAGGCTGGTAGATTTGTGGATATGTCAGTTGAGTAGGCAGCAGGTCAGTCTGAGCGAGGCCATACCGCTCTTCTGTCCCCCGGTGTAAATTTGAATCCGAAGCACAGGGACCACTCGTACTACAGCAGCCAACAAAGAGCCTCTTTCAAGCTCAGCTTACTGCTCTCAGCTGAGCACACCCACCTCCAAAAGTGGGAGGGAGAGACGTGCTACGATATACACATATACAGATTCAGTCTTCCAAAAGAATGAAAGCAGCACTTCTATAGCACCTACAAACCATGCCAACATTTTAGACAAAAGCTTCAAAAGTCTTACTTATAATACTAAAAGTCTAAACTAGTTCTTTCCATGAAAATCATACAGAAATTCTGAGATGCTCCTCCTCCAACCTTCCAACCCCTTCCCCCAACTCTGCTTTTTTTTTTCCAACTCTCTCTCCTCCAGTCCTGGTTTTTCCCTCTCTTTCTCCACTCTGAAATGTTTACAGGTTGAGGAATCAGTTATGGAAACAGGACTGGGTTGTTAGAGGCATAAATAAACCTCTAAAGAGAACTGTAACCTTTACTAGTTTGAACCTCAAAAGCCACTAAAAATCAGCACCTTTTCATACAACCAACTCAAACAGGAATGAAACAAATCCACATCCGAATCCATCAAAATGAGAATTTAAATGTTGTGTGTGTCAGGTTTAAATTAAACAAATTGGCATCCAATACATTTTTCTAATCTGTGTACTTCACATTAGGTTGCTTCCTATTGTGATCCATCTGACAACTGGACATATTACAGCTTGACATCTGTTATTCTGCTAAAACAGCTTAAAATTTGCCTAACGACCAACATGTCCTTTAGTAAGCATATAAACTTGTTTCATAGCACAATTTCCACAAAACTTTGTTCAAGAATCACAGACATCAAATTCACTTGATGTGCCTTTGATAAGCAACTAAGCATAAACTTGATTAGCCATCCATATAAAGTAAACAAACAAAAAGATTCACTATTCTTCTGCAATTCTTCACTGAAAGAACAGTTTATAAATTACTGTGGATGCACGGAAAGCTTTTGTGCCGCAAGTAGATTTTACTGTTTTAATAAAATCTAAGCACATCCTGTTAAGTTTGTGCATCCAATTTAAAAATGAGAATAGGCTTAAATATATTAAAACAAACATCCACAATATCCAATATCGGAACATACTGAATGCTTATTTGTCTGTCCTTCAACATACTTGCTGTCTTACTTGCTTTGCAGCAATAAACCCTACATTGACCATGTAGTCACATGGCATCAGACTACTACATCATCACTGGTGTGCTGGTATGACAAACATTTGTCTTCTTCTCATGCACCACCCCAAACACCAATTAGGAAGAAATGCAGGCTTCCTTAAACTTTGACGAAGGCCTATTAACTTACCGCAGTCACTAAGTGCCGGGTAGATGAGAGGATAAGTGCAAGAGAAGAGGGGCTGTAAAAAATTGAGGCAAGAGGAAAAAAGGTTGCAGATGGAGAGGCATGGAGCACATTGTTTGGAAATGAGCTCACAGCAGAATGGCTCGCGAGTTATATTGTGGACTAATATGTTAACAGTTAGCTGACGTATATCCACCCACGATGTGGTTTTTGGCACTTTGCTTCTCATGTGCCTGCTCCTGAGTACAAAATTTTAAACCTTTGCAGAGGAAATAAACTGCATTCCCACAGTCTCCCATTACAGATAAAACTATACTGGTGCAATGAGCTAAAGACATTTTTTACTGTAACTTTTATTGCCAAGAATATATCAAATTCATTTACCACTACTTTTTAACCAATAAGCTTGAAACATTTTCATGAGCTACCCTATTGTTTGATTTCTAGCCTTTTACTTTGTGCACAAAAGAACACAAACGTAATCACACTGTTCAACAATAAAAGCCAACACTTGCCATAAATCTTGTCTATGTAATGGAACAACAGATATTAAACCAACACTTAAACCAAGCAAGCTTTCTAATTACAGAATAGGACATGGTGACAGACAAAGAGTGGAAAAAAAAGGCTGTGTACACTCCTAATAGTGATTTTACACTAAAGGCTGCTTCATTGTTGTGCATGACTTGCAATTAGAGCAATCCATAACTGTCAAGTGCAGCTAAATATCAGACACTACGGAACCAGGTATTATGTATGCGGTGTGTTGATGTGTTTACATACGTGTCTGTTTACTCAGGGGTCTCTAGAGAATGCAGTCGGAGTGTCTGAGGCACGCAGACCAGCAGATGAGGTTAAGGGGCTTAGATTTCCACATAATTTGCAACTCGGCATGGTTCACAGAATGAGTGGGCACTTAAGATCCAAACAGCCTGCTCTAGCTCAAGGTTAAAGGGATAGTTCAGATCTTTTGAAGTGGGATCCTGTGGAAAGGTATGAGTAATTATTATCTTACCAGCTGCAAATGATTGAATGACCTCAGTTTGAATCAATACCACAGTGAATTGCTTTAGAATTACAATCTCAAAAATGTCTTGTAGCTCAGACTAAAGCTATTTTATAAACCTTTACACAGCCATCACTTATATAACAGTAGCATTTTTATAGTTTTTAACTTTTTAAGATACACACACAGACAAAAGAACTATGTCTGTAAATGGGTCAGCAGGCAGCATGCTGAATTGGCACAGAGCGAGCAGGGTTTTTGGTAAGGAATGAAGAAATCACTTTAGCATGATTGCAAACAAAAAGATAGGGCAACTAAAACCAGATGACTCTAAACCTTTGCTTATTTCTTTAAAAATAGTCTACATATTTCTTTTAAAAAAAGCAAACAGAAAATTTGCAAACTTTACATGCATGATGGTTTCCCTGATTCATAGTATTCAAGTAATCAATTGATCTTCTTCAAAATGTGGATGAGTAGAAATCACTTTGTTTCACTCTGAATGCTTTGATTTTAGCACAACTTTGTTATTTAATTGTCTTAGTGTGGCTTGTTGTTGGCTTTCTTATATTAAGTGTGCAAATTTGAAATAAGACAAATTATTTCAAAAAGGAACTAAAACTAAAGTCTAAAGTAAATGCAATACAACAGATGAGAAGGTTGTTTCTGAAGCAACCATAACCAAACTTTAGTTCTACGAATGTTTAATTTAGCAATTTAGCTCCAAACAAAGAAACGTGAGAAAAAATGACAAGCTCAGTTTTATAAGACTAAGTGAACTTTGTACATTACTTTTCTGCCATCAGCTTTTAATTTATTAAAGTCCGTATGTGTGTGCAATGTGCAAAGGGCCTATTTTTCACTGTAGCTTAAAAACAGCCACAGATACACAGACAAGTGACACTCTGGCGATGAAACTCCTTAGCTGCCATGGTGAAACAGCTTAGACTTCTTTTAGTGTCTAAACAGATCCAGATGCAGCTAGTTTTACAGGCCCCCCTCGAAACCCCTTACAACGCAATGAAGAAGAATTTTATGTAACACAAAAAGACACAACAGCACAGTAAAGGGAATTATGGCCTACAGATGGAAAAATACAAATAAAAAACAAGCAAGCTGGCCAAACAAAGTCGATGTGATGACAGCTTTGGTTATCCTTGCTAAATTAGAGTTCTGCTTGTTTATGCCTATATATTTGGTAAACACACGAATTACATTTTCAATTAAAAAGCTTTTAAGCGAATTTCCAAATGTTAAATCAAGTAAGGTAGTTTCTGTGAAAAAATTAGAAACTTCTGAAAAAGTAGGCTAAAATGTTTCTCATACAAAACAAAAAAGCCAGTGTGGCTCCAGTTCAGCCTTTTTGGCATCTGAGGTAACAGGTTCTCTGTAGAGAAAACAACAGCTGTGTCTGGAGCTGCCTGCTTGGGCATGGAGCTGGGAACAAGAGAAGGTTTTTCTTCTTTTTTTTTTCTCCCCCCTTTGCATGTGTGTTTGTGTGTGCATGGAGCCAGGTGGTGACAAGCTCCCAAGCTGCATTCCTAACTCTACTTGGAAGTTCTCAGTGAGGACGCTCAGCGAGCCAAGTGAAAAAAAAAAAAAAGAATCACTATTGTGCACCACTGTGATACCACATCTGACCTTAATGATATAGCTCATAAAACTTTGATCAGTTTATAAGAATGATTTAGCAAAACAACCTTTAGGCCAAAACAAAAAAAATCTGTAAATGAATATTGTCTTATTAGGAATTTGATCAATCATGAGCCTAGATTGCATAACAGTGTTTCAGATGCTGACGTGATTTTGAAGGACAAAAGCTTGTGTGAATAAGTGACTCATTGTTTGTCCTAAACTGACGAGCATTTTCAACTGTTCTGTTCAAAACAGTGAAGTACACAGAAAGAAAAAAAAACTTTGGTGAAACTTGTACATTTAGTGTCACTTATAGCTGCTGTCTCTCTCAGCCAGGAATTTATTGTCAATAATAATGTTGTATAAAATTGGATTGAAAGAAAAAATTGAATCTTAATGCTGAATTATCTGTTTTTGTAAAATTATCTTAAAATGATTAAAGCAGAGTCGTGAAATGGTTTAACTGTGACTACTGCAATTTTCCAATTGGTTAGAACGGTACAGCTTGGTTCATCACAGCTCCCATTAGCCCATGTTAGCAATGATGCTGCTAACATCACTCAAACCCATTCTGTCCTCCATTGCCTCAGGATTCCCTGATTGTGCCGTCTTGTGAATTTTAAATGAACCATTGAAATAAACAGAAATGAGAAAATATTCTTCAAGCTCTTTTTTGGACTAAAGTCATATTTTATATAGTTTGTTGCTTGAACTTTACGTGTTAGTTTAAAACTGCTAAATGTGAGTTTGCATGCATGTCATGAAACTTAACTTTTTACAAAATACATTACTTTCTTTAGAACATTCAGAAATGTTTTCAACAATGCTAGCTTGTCAAATTAAGCTAGCTGTAACATTCCTTTGTCCTAAACACACCTCTTTGCTCATCCCCACACTTGGCCATGTCCCTCAGTGTCTCTTGGCACCGCCCACTTTATTGGAATTTTTCAAAATTTGGGGTTATGCTTTCATTAGGCTTCTAAGAAAAAAGTCAGAATTATGAGATTAATTGATTTTTATTTTTTTAGTGGCCCTAATCCTCTTCCATAGATAACAATAGTACAATAATCAATGTTTACCCAGATTCATAAAAGTAAGTCATTTTTATTGAAAGAAAGGAAAAAAATAAGAGGAGAGAGGGATTGCATCAGTCCTTTGGGAGGGAAATGCACAGGAGGTCACATATTTCTTGGTGCTGCAGCAGAATGCCCCGTGTTTAACTCTCACTCTCTCACCATGCAGAATAGGCAATATTACTCAACATATCGTTAGTGCTACAAATCTTATAAAAACATGTGGTTCTTCAGAAAGCGGTGTGGACTGGCTTACAAAGACCTTTTGGCAGGATCCCATGAACAATATCTGTACTAATCAGAAAACACGATTACACAATAGGCCTTTTCTGTAGATACATTTAAAAATGTTACAGTCCAATGAGGACAGAAGTAATTGATAAAATCAACAATGGCAGAAGAAACACTGAAAGTGCTTTAATACTTGTTAAGCAACCTGTTTGTTATGGCATACTAAAATAAGAAAACAACCCATTTATAGCAAGAAAAAATAGTAGGAATGCAGTGTAAAACCTGTGTCAAAACATTAAATATTAAAACTAAATGCAATGGGTAAACTAAAGGAGCTTTCTTTCATAAACCACTGGGTGTCACACAAGAGCAGCAGAAATTCACTCCACAACAAAGCAGTCAATACACTGCTACAACTTCACAAGTCACTGCTTGCCGTTTTTGTAAATACAAATTACTGCTGGAACTCTAAACGACAATTTCATGTAGACAAGAGCACAAAGGTTAAAGGGTTTAAATTGTTATTTATTTTTGATATGAACCTATTTAAAATTTGAGTCTTTCCAGCCAGGAACAAATTGTGTCACAACACTAAATTATTCATCACTGTGGAATACCTGAGTCAAAATCCTTTAATCTGAACCATAACCACATTTTTAACTGTGTGGACTGCTGCTTAAAGACAGCAGGACCCGAAAAAAAGTCCATAACAAAAAATAAACTAATTAAAATGTTATTACAAAAATGACTACATGGCAGTAAACAGATATGTGAGATGTTGTTAGTTAAGAATTTTACTGAATCTGTGGGCCCATAAACATGTAGACAAGGTCAGTTGCAGTGAGGAACAAGCCACAAGGGACTTTAACAGCTGGTCTGAATGAGCAATATGATGAGCTGCTCAGTGGGTATGTTAAAGGGTGTATGTGCTCACGTACACACACTCACAAGGACCCAAAAGGATCACGGGGGAGATTTGGTGTCTAGACTGTATAGATTCCTCAAGTTCCAGATGAAAATGAGACATTTACAGGCTAAAAAAGAAATAAATTCACTTCCTGCGTGCACAGTGACAACAGCAGCTGCATCAAGCACAGAAACCAAGTGATGTCAGCAGGGGAGGTGGTAGATTGATTACTATCTGCCTTAAAAGCAACTTCACAAAGTCAACCTATAACCTACTTCCTATAAGACAGAAAAATATCAATTTCCTCAGGTTTTTGTCCTCTTCTTATTAATAAAACATCCTTCCAACTTACAGAAAACCTCAACTGTACTTCCTGGAATCGATGAAGCAACTGTGCTTACTGTACCAGTTCCACAGCTGACAACAACTCTCCCATGAACCATGTTGTGGTTGTTTCCTCTCATTTTATTGAAACTGCATAATTTGTTTCATGCATCACATTTGTTGCAAAGATGACGTATAGACTTTCTTTCCAATTTCTGTGAAAGGCCAAGCTGCCAACTCCTATTTCATACTATATATTATAAATAAATTATTTTTCAAATTTCTCGTTGAAAAAAAGCATATTTTTTCTGAACACTTGCAAATAATTTGGAAATTTACAAATGATATCCTCCAAGCTATGGGACAAAAAAATATGACAATACAATGTTTCTCAATATTACAAAGCCTGTTATATCAATTCTGTAATCGATTTGATGCAACATTAAATGCACATGTAACAGAATTATTTAGTAAATGATTGTGTTAGATATAGGCCTGTCACGATAAATTTTACTGGATGATAAATTGTCTCAGAAATTATTGCGATGAAAAAAAAACAAAAAAAGCAGGCAAATGAAAATTATTGTCTTCATTTTAATTTATCTTCCTCAATTTATCATACGATTAATTGATTTTTTATTGTCACAGGCATATGATGACAATATGGATTGATGTTTTTTTTGTTTTGCCTCATTTAATCAATATATTGATGTGGATCAAGGTATTGTTCCTCCCCTCTTTACCCTTTTTTTTTTCTTTTCACCTTAAAACAAACACCCATTCACAGCACAGTTCTTTCAAGACCTTCATTTAAAATAAAGTGCAGCTGTGTACAACCTATTATTTAGAAGAAAAAGTGATTTTCTTTTACTGCATCAGATTAATAAATCACTCATTGTATTGTGTCTATACAAGTAGCAAATTGTAGCTTGATAATCACCAACAAAACTGTGAAACTTTGGTTAATATTTGTTCTCTGGTTACAAATAATAGGTGTCGAGACAGTAGTTTGACTTGAAATATGTCATCAGTTTAACAGACAGATTGCATAAAGGGAAACTTCAGTCTGGGCAGTAAAGAGAGAAATAGAAATGCCTTGTTGTTGTATCTGCGCTGATATGTATCCAAGCAAGCAGCACGCCAAATGTCTGCTCATTTCCTGTCAACCAACATCCCTGGCTAGCTGATTAACATAGAATAAAACATTTTTATCTTATGAATAACTTTGTTGTATTTGAAACCACTATAGTATCCAACTACATAAAAAACTGCTACATATGAAACCTTTACAATAAATCTTTCTTCTGTTTTTTTTTTTTGTGAAGGGAGGGAAACTGAAAGCTACTGGAGTGAAAAAAGGGTTAATCATATAAGAAACATCTCAAACAACTTGTTTGGAAACAAAAGAAACAAGGCAGGAATGCAGATATTAACGATGACAAAATGCTTCCACCTGGATGTGGTTTTGTCATCACAGACACCTGTGACCACTGCTATTATTACAGACTAAAGATTAGTCACACAGCAGGAATTTGCAAACATTCAACTCAATGTAAGGTTTGCTCTGTGTCTTGTGATTTTTCATTTTAAATGTTATTGTTAAAAACCAACGTTGTAAATTCAAGAATATCAATCTATTCCCTGCATTAAAAAGTCTTGATCATGTTGGTGAATGAAAATTTCATACACAGAGTGTAAACTGCTAACTAAGCAAGCTGTAAATATACCATCAATTTTGAACAATTCTAATAAGACAAAATGTTCAAGTATGTAATCATTAGGAAGCAGACCATCATAATCCTAATAAAAATATTAGGAGAGTAGAATACAAATGTAAGCCTTCTGTATGTTTTACAGTCTTTTTAGGAAATATCATCATCATCGTTTCAATGTCACACCTGTCCTGTTTTACAATATTAGAAAGAATTTAATTTACAAGTAACACCAGCCTGCTCATGGACAAGGATAAACTTGCTTGTAGACAGCCCTCCTCAACAGGGGTTGCCACAGCAAACAAACTCAAACAGATGATTTAGCAATTGATGACCTTCCTGATGCAACCTGGGCTCTAACCTGCAGCTTTATAATTACAAAACTGCAGCACTGACCACCAAGCTACTACTACTTTCAGTTGGTCCTTCTTCAGGGGTTCAGGTTTTTTTCCTGTTAAAAGGGAGTTTTTCCTCTCCACTGTCACCAATGATGGAGGATGGGGAACTAAGGCAAATTTAAGATTCAATGCAATCTGCTAGCTTCCTTAGATCTATCATTTTTAATACTGGGGATTTTATCATTTATGTGAATGTTTATTGTTGTTTATTGGCACATTATAAATAAACTAAACTGAGTTGTCCCTCTTCTGCACATGCCCAAACTGTCTGGCTTCTCCAAGTTGTTTAACCTGTGCTGTACATCTGATGATCTCATTACTAATCTAATCCATCCTTGTCACTCCTGAGGAGAACCTCAACACCTTCAGCTCTGCCACTTCCAGTTCTGTCTCCTATCTTTTTGTCCATACCACTGTCTCTGTACATAGCTGCAACTGTTATACTGTGGTTTGTTTTATACCTTTCCTATGTTTGTATTTATTGAAAAGCTAAAATATATACAGTATATTAATCTTAAAAAGCTAATTTATCTTAAATTAATAATATGCACATTTATTACAAAAGCTGTAAACTACAGGCATAATAATGGAATAACAGCTACAAATTATAATAAAACTGATATTATTTTGACAACAATGAAAACTACTGAACTTAAATTTCCAATCGACAAGTTTTCTTTTTTAACCAATTTGTTTTATGCTCTAAAAAATGAAAAAAGTGATCAAGTAAATCTGTCATGTTCAGACTTGTTATATTAAACAGGCCTGGTAACATACTCCATCTTGCTTTTCTTCCATGATCGTTGCCAGTTTTTAAAAGACATTCAGCTACGTTAACCACACATTGTAAAAGCATCTGAAAAGTTTGTAGATCTGGCTTTAAGTAGATCAAAACTCTGCTCAAGTCCCACAATCTGTAGCTAGCTAGTCAGTTAGCTCATACCTATCCACTGTACAGCACACAGAGTCATTGAGAACAGGAACAGGTCTTTGCTTGCCTCCTAAGTGTCTGTGTGTTTCTCCCATGCAGCTGCATGCTGAGTGAACCTGCCTGCTGGGAAGCAGCGTGGTGCTGGCGATCCCACTTATAACTAGCCAAGGCTAACCAAGAGGGAGAGAAAAAACATAAGCTGTTGATGTTGCCCTCCTCTTGCACTGTGACTCACATCTACTCTTACGATCTAACCTGCTCATCACAAGAGGAAAAGGGGCAGAAAGGGAAAACAAATATAGCCCGTCACTGACCCTATGCCAAAACTGACTCGTTTACAGAGAAAAGCTTTCATTCTGCTTTTCTAACCTTACTTCTGTGATATACAAGACTTTGAGTCAGCAGAAAGGGCTCCTGCCAAGACAATCACAATCCTACACTTTTCATAAATATACCAGTTAGCTGGATGCAACCTTTAAAGTGAGCAATGACTGTTTTAAGAAGTTAATATGGATTGTTTTAAAATTACATTCAGCTTTTTAGCACTGACAAAATTAATTTAACTATTTTCTGCTTACTTTTCCATTTACTGATTTCTTAAGACAGATATGTGTGAAAAGGATCGACATGTACTTTAGTCTAAATCCTACTAGGACTAGTTTATACACATTTATTTCTACAAAACCCAAGTGTGTTAAACATGAATGTAACTTGTTTAAGTTTTATTCTGTACTAAAATTTGTGGACTACACATTGAGTGTTATTGTTCTGTGAAAGAATGTTTATTTTTAAAATAACACATTTCAAGATTATTTTATGCTAAACTCCCAACATTCTGCTGTAGAATGCAACAGTCACTACTTGGCGCACTATACCATCTTCGGTCTGAAAGCCTCCTATGTCCATTAATGCACCCCTAAACTTTAAACTACTGATGCCAACATCTTTTATCAATTGTACTGATGATAAACCAAATAAAGTCTCTGTAACTGGAAGGCCACAATTTCAATGGTTTCTACTAAATTACTTGATTTGTTAGAACACAAGAGTTTTTATTTAAACAATTGATAGTAAAGAAAATGCAGCAGTGTTTCTGAATCTTGTTCTTTTTTGCATGTTTTGCAGGCAAGCATTAAACTCTGTTATGATCTTTTTATACCTAATCACTCCACTGCTGACTATAAACTAATCATGTGCACAATCCTCTAATTGTTTAATTATTTTCAGCATCTCATTCTTTCCCAGGCTTTTGTCACCCATGTTCAGAATTACTCTGTAATCCTCATAGTGAGACTCTGTCAGAAATATACATAAACACACACACAGCAGATTAGTCAATATAAACCTAATTTAACACAAACTTTGTGTTTTCAATCACAGCTATAGTGAAAGATCAGGACTCAAAAACTAAACAACTAAATTATGTTTGGACAGATGGTTAAGTAATGCAGTTGTATAATCAAGCATATTAAAACACACAAGTCCACATTTTTATTTATTATTCAAAACACTTATTAGCTGTTTGCCATCTGTTCACGAAATCTTGTTGCCAATCAAATACTCCCGTTTACAACCTGTGCACCAAACAGAACCAGCAATTGGTGTATTGTATTGTTTTCTTTAAAGTAAATGATATATAACAAACTTCAGTTAGTGACAGGTTACATAAACCATAAATTTGAGTCATGTTTATACTGGTAAATGAAAAAAAAATCTTTGTTTTGGTTTTATATATTTTACATGCTCTCTGGACAGATATTTTCATGTTTTATAAAATCCTATTTGTTGTTTAGCACAGCCAGTACTATGCTTTAATACATTGTAACAACCAGAAAAACCCATGTTGACTTTTTAAACAAGTTCTCATATTACAATTTTAGACAAACGTAAGTAATCTGAGGGACAGTTTAATATTTTAGAGTGCTACTAATTTCATAAACTCTCAGTGATTGTTTTGTGTACATATTATTTGGTCTATAAACACATAGCCACAGTGCAATTTCTTAACTAAATCTGCTTCATCACTTTATTAATGTTGGACTAGATTCTGGACTCCAACAATAAAATTTATTTTTTTAAGATAAATTATAAGCTTAAAGGTACATTGATAATCCAGATCAACACAAATGGGTGTTTCAGACTAATGCAAACGATGCTCAATAAGCTAAAAAAAAATTACTTTCATCCTGCTTACTGAACAACTTCATACAGGTATAAAAACAATCATTTACCTAATTGCAAATAACTTTTGAAAGTGTTTCTAAGCGTTTTGATCTTACCGTGACCAACAAAAACATTCCAGGGCTGGGTCACATGGCGTGATGACTCTCTCTTTCCCCGACTGATGAAGGCCTGCAAACTGGGTCTCCTCTGGTCCCCTAACTTCCCCGGCTGCTGCCCCATAAGGGCAGGGTGCCAGGCTGTAGCCGGGACTCTCCAAGCCGGTGTCACTTGCTCACAGTCCAGATGGTGGGAGAGGAATCAGGAGAACATAGAAGACCCGTTCCTTGGCTCACACTGTCCACTCCAGGAGAACAAGTAATTCAGGACTCATGAGCAGATCCAAATTACTCAAGTATGTCCCTGAGTATCATGGATTAATGGAGTCCGGGTCCTTCAAATGACAAAAGAAGACATTTGGCAGGAATCTAAAAGAAAAAATAACAACAAGGACTCACTGGTGATTTTATAACTAAATCAAAAGTATTATGGACCCATGCATTATTTCATAATGTGTGCCAAATCACTCTCCAAAAGCTGGGTTAAGATTCTGCAAATAAAAAAATATTAATATCCATCATTTTAATTATGTTATCTTGAAAAAGACTTGTCCCAACATGTTTCAACATATAGGATAAAGGTGGTCACTCTGACCAAGTGTGTATTGATCTGCTGTGCTGGCTCAATATAAAAGGTCATGTCAACAGAAACTATACAAGCAAAATGCTTTCTAAGGCTTGTCATGGTCTATTTATGTCAGATTTTTCAACCTCCTCCTTTCCGCCTGTGTTTTATCAAGACAACTCAATAACTCTGCAATTTTTACTCCAGTTCCATTTATTTATTATTTATTTTTTTTAAGCCAAACTGGTAATGTTTAACCTTAGTTTACTGAAGCCTACACAAACCTATCAGGGATTTGTGTTTTGATCTGAAAGAAAATATAAAAACAATTCATCACATAAAGAGTTAACAGAGCACAACTTCCACACTTAAATTTCAAGTTTGTTGATTGACTTTGAGCTTTAGTTACTATTTTGCCAGTCCTAATTTGAACTGGTCATACATGACTGCATATATTTTTACCATTTGTTTCTCATTAAAGATGCAGCCTTTCAGAATAACTTGGGTTATTAGTATGTTATGCACATTAATTCTGATCAGCACTTTAAATTTATAACTTTTAGAAGTGTCTGAAACCACTTTTTTGATATGTTTTATTGGTTGTCTACCTAAAACCCTCATAACAAACTAAATAATGAACAGAAACTCTGCCTACAGTCGAAGTTATTTAATGCTAAAGCAACAATTGGTCATTAACGAGCACTACTAGTAAAGGGGCAGACTTTTTTAACGCTTGATAAAACATGTATTTTCAATGTGTGTGTGAAACTTACACGACTGCTAATCCCTTTAAATAGCTGGTTAGGCGGAGACCTCCAGCTAGCGTTGAAGATAGCCATGAAAGCTGGTGGTATGCTGCGTCTGGATGCACGTCGAGCAGTCAACAATTGGCTCCCCTGTTGGCTAACAACCCCGAACAAGTGCACTAAAACGTCTCCCAACAAACATGTACGAACACCATACTTTCACATTTTGCTCTCCGTAATCCCAGCAGTAACTTTGTCCTGAACTTCCGTGTCCACTTTTTTTTTCCGTCTCGCGGAGCTTCTACCCCAGTGTGGAACCCGGAGCAGAGACTTTAAATCAAGAAGTTGAAGAAACTCTGCCGGGGTCAGAGACCAAACAATCGTCTCTCCCTGCAAGTTCTCTCCTCGGTTTAAAGCCACTGAGCGTTTTGTTACGCAGTCCGCTGTTTTGAGCACTTATTCGTCGCTTTCACGTGAAAAGCGGAGCAGTAAACTTTGGCCGAGTAGCAGCGGAGTCGCTGAGGCCGCCATACTTCCATACGCAAGGTGGTTTACAGAAATATGTGGGTGGGGCGACGTGTTACGTCAGGAGAATGCGTGGGCTGGTAAATGGGGAAGTGCAAGAGATTTTGGGAGAGCAGCAGCTGCTTCTTGTGGATGAAAAGTTGAAGAGACACAAAAATCTGTTGCTCCTGGCTCTAATGAGCATTTGTCTACTGGACACTCAAAGCCTGGATGTCAATACACCTAATTATGTCAAAGAATAGCTTTTGGTGGTGACTCTGGAAAGTTATGGCAAGCCAATTTATCATATAGTAGGCAGCTTCACAGTTCCTTCTAAGCATTTTTGACACCTCAAAAACATTTTTTTCTAAGTAAAACTTGCTTTTATTTACAATTTTATTGTTACAAGTTATATTGTTATCTCTAGATATTTGAAATAAAAGCCCAAAATATCTCCTATCTAAAAATATTTCAATTGGAAAAAATGTCATTAGGGACACCCACCCAGTGCTTATATTGAGACAATAGTTTAAAAAGTATTTCAGACACAAAACGGGTGAAGGAAAAATTATTTCTACATTGCAGATATACAACGTAAATTTTTTTTTCCTTCTCAGTTGCAGAGACCTTGAAATATACTTTTTACTACTGGAAATGTTATTGTTCATATATATAATTCTGACTACTAAAAATGTGATTTTGACAGGGAGGAATGCTTTTAATAATTAATCTAGATATGTGTAGTTTGATTATATATGACTGACTGACTGACAGACAAAACCGCAATCAATCTCACCCAGGATGGGTAACTGTATCTTGACAAGCTAGCTCCTTTCAGTAGCTCTCAGCAGTCCAGCCAGGTAGCACCAGGATGGAGACAACTATTGTCACCTTCCTAAAATTATTATCACCAAAGTCATTTGTTGGCAAAATTGAGTTACGTGAGTATAGCATCTGCCATGTTTACTAGGTTACAGAATAACATCTTAGTATTTGGTAAAGAAAACTTTATGTATTAAAGTTTTTACTACTGTTATGCTGTTAAATAACTGAAAACAAGAAACCTCTTTTTAGTCAGTGTTTGATGAGCACAGTATGTATTGATAGAACTTATACTTTGTGTGCCTCTTTTTCCTCATCTTCATCATTCCACAGAACAAACCACACAAAATTAGTATAAAAGGAAATACAGAAATCTTAGAAATTTATTTGAGATATTATAAAAGAAAGAAAATATTAGAAAATGTTTTACAATAATTGCTCAGATATTTCTAAATGCTGAAAAGATAAAGAAAATCTAGTTTTCCATCAGTACATCAACATCATCATCTGTTCTATCTGATACAAGACAACCTCACTGTCACAACTTGAAAAATAGGAAATAACAGAAAACCTGTTATATATTTGGGTATGTGGTCTAGTTATTAAACAAATGCTTGTCTTTTGATCATTTGTTTTTTGATGATGAGATGTTGGGCTTTTTAACTTTCATGTTCTAACAGCTTCTGTTGTGTCAACATCACAATCTCCTCCATCACTTCTGGTTTCAAGATGTCCTTCACCTACAGAGAAAAACAATAAAGCAGACACTTGCAGAGAAAAACAGATTTAAGGATAATGGTTCCTTATAAATAAATAACTCTGAAATATGAGGCAGTAAAACCAATTCTAACTATGACCACCAGATGGCACAATAAATAATTGTAAACGTTCACCTTTGAACCCCAGCTTCATCCTATTTGTTTGCAATTGTAAACCAATTAAATTTGTACTTTCTTTTTTAAAGCAGACATTTTGAGATAAAAAAATCTATTTTAGAGCATCATTAAAAAATTCAGCAACTCCTACCTGGTGCTGGAGGGATGATTCATAGCAATATAGAACACTTGTGTCGAACAGAAGCACTTTGTGCGCAGCCAAAGCCAGCAGGCAGTTTCTCAACCGTGAAATCACCTCTCGATCTGACAGACTAACAGGCTGACAGGACGGAGACAGGAGAGACACAAGGAAACCACTTTAGTTTAGCTTCTTTGCAATTAGTGGAAATGAATGACAATCATGGTTAAAATAAATACAAACTCTTTCAGTTCCATGTTTCCCTTACAGTACAAGCACCTAAAAACCAAACAGTCCTTAGCAGACAGGAAAATGACTATATTTATTTATTTATTATTATTTATTTATTTATTTACCAAAGCACAGGCATTTTACATTAAAACAGATTTGGCATAAATAACAGAAGTCAAATCCAACTGGAGTGATTTTAGATCAAGATGCAGAAACACAAAGATTAAAGAATCACTAACATTTTATTTTCCTTAATATTTCTAATATTTTCAATTTCTGTGATTATAATTTAGTTACTATTAAACCTAATGCATGTTTTTGGTCCGTGAGAGGAAACCAGAGAACCCACATGTGCACGAGGAGAACATGCAAACTCCACCCTGAAAGACCTCAGGCCAGGAGGCGACAGCTCTAACCACTGAGACGCTGTGCCACATCCTCCTTTTGTTGTAGTTCTTATCGTTTTTGCCTTATAATATCTGGTCACGTCTAGCATCAAAGAGGGACTTGATTAAGTTTAGGAGCATTGACGCATTTCCAAGCTTTTTGTGGTACATCAATGTTTCGTAATGAACTTGGTATTATTCTTCATTATTTTAAAACTCACACATATCCAAAAAGAATTAGTGCCAATTTACTTAAATTATTTTATGGAACATATTCAGATTCTACCTCCAGACTGGTGTAGAAGCCTCCAGCTTCTTCCTCCTGTTGTCCCGGAGTCGGATACAACCACACAAAGCCGTTATTTCCCAGGATGATGGATGCACCACACGGTAGGTTGTGGAAATGTGTTTTCTGCCTCTTGATCAAAGAAGGTGAAAGCTGGACCAGCACTCCTTGACCCAACTGACAGTCAGAAAGAACAGAAACAGATTAGGTTTTAATATATACAGTCCCCACCAAAAGTATTGGAACAGCAAGGCAAATTGCAGTCTATGTATTAGAAATGTAATATGTTTGATCATGCATAAAACAAAGTCAGTAAATCTGAAAAAAATAAACAAACAAACACATAGATATGTAAATTAGTAGTCTTGTGTTTAAGATGTCAAATGTCACAGTTTAGTTGTATTTAATCACATTTCTAAGTTTGTGTACTGTAACTTACTTTTCCATACTTTAAACTACGGGTGTGAAGTGAAAGAGCTCCATCTGAGAAAACCGACTGCACCTCTGCCTAACATCCACAGAAAGAGTCCAACACATTAATTATTAATACAAACAAATAAAAAACTAAATATTTCATTTAAAAAAATTAATCTTACACTGATGAGATCACCTTCCTGGAGGTACTCTCTCATGGTGAGTTCATCTTCTGCTGACCTTCTTCTCTAAAAGTTCAAATCAAATAGTTCAGCAAACACTTCAAAAGGAAAACTTCAAACAAACAGAGATTTAGTTCTGATCATCTCACCAGCTCTCCTCCAGGCAGATTGACAGAAGACAAAAGGAGTACAGAGTCAAGTCTGGAGTTGGTCTCAACCTTCCAGCGTTTCTGTTGCACCTAAATAAAATAAATCACATCGTGAACAATCAAGTTGAAATGACAGCAACTTATCATCATGAATATAGCAGACAGAGTCCCTCACCTCTGTGATTCTGCCAACTACAACATCTCCAACTTCACCATTAAATCTGCAAACACAGAATGCATTTACATACTGTAAGCTAAGCACATTTTGAATTTTAGCCAGATTTTTTTTAATCTTTCTGGGGTCTAAGTTAAATACCTCACCTTGTCTTTAGCGGTCTGACACATATTAGTTTGTCCACTCTCTGGACTTTTCCAGCGACTGAAGCTGTCAACTTGTCCTCGTCAACATATGTCCCATGACCCCTGTGGAAAACATGGTACAGAAACGTTTATATAAAACATGCATAAAAGTCTCAAACATGATTTTCTTTCCTTCTTCTTTTGTTGTTGTTTCTGTGCTAATATGATCTTGTCTCCATTTTTTTACTTTCTATGCAGTAAAATCATTACTCACCTCATGAAACCAGTGTCTGAGGTAATAACATCACCAGGCACGACCAGATCTTTTCTGTCTAAAGCAGAAACAGACAGAGACGTGATTGTTTTCTTAACAATCGGTAATCTCATGTCCACAGCCATGCTTTTTTTCGTGTTTCTTCTTCTTCTTTTCCGTTTACGGCAGCGTCCACTGAGCTTTACCTTTAACTCACAAGATACCGAAGAACAATAAATCTGAATATGTATTGCTCTAATAGTAGTTTTTTAATAACCCGCCTCAATAATATATAAAAAGTGTAAAATATATGTAGCAGTAACGGACCATGCTAACCAACAAGGTTTCTTCGTCTACTTTTTTGATAGACTTTAGGAAGTCCGCGAGTTTTACCGCCCCCGTGTGGTAGGGAGTGGATATGACAACAGCGTATGTTTTATTTACCTCTGTCGTACCATAAATGATTTATGTTTTCAGTGTAATGAATAAGATCTTAGCCTTTTTGTCATATATGTGTGCTGCATAATTAAATTCAAATGAATTAAAATGAATAATTTAATTATTTTTGTTTGTTTAGAGTTTCCTTTGACTGTTCTAGATAAAAACATTCATTTTAGTGTGTGGTCCAGCTTTTCTTTCTTTTCCTTTTTATATGCCACTGTAATGTACTTCTTTTTTATGCTTTTTCATGTAAAGCTCTTTGAATTGACTTGTTGCTGAAATGTGCTATAAACTTACCTTACCTTAATTAAAGGCCAATTCATAATAGTCATACAAAGAAGAAAGGTAAACATTTCTAAAGCAACTCTAGCAAATGAATGAATGAATGAATGAATGAATGAATGAATGAATGAATGAATGAATGAATGAATGAAAAGGAGAATTTACCATTAACAAAAAGAGCAGTTTTAAAAATGGCATATATTAAAATCATTTATAAAATCTAAGGCCAGAGAATGCAACATTCCCGTTTAACTTGAAATAAAAACATTACAAAATCTTTATTTATTTATTTTATTTTATTTTTTATTTGTATTTTTTTTAGTCAAGTGAGAACTTTTAAAGTTGAACGCTGACTAAATTTCTCAATAATTCAGCTGTGACTTACCCTATTGTAAAATGTAGTTTTGTCACAGTGGGTACGGAAGAGAATTAGGGCCACTGAAAAAAATAAAAAATAAAATCTGACTTCTATCTCAGAAGTCTGATCTCTTTAACTCTATACATAAACTCGAGGGGGAACAGTACAGTAGAATTAAGCAGCCAATGTTTGTGGATACATTTTATTTGACCACTAGGTGTCAGCAGCGAGCTGCTTTGTTTTTTTCGCAGCATTTCACATAACAGGGCGGTGACGTCAGATGTCAACACGTCCTTTCAGACCAATCAGCGTTAAGTCAGATAGACTCTTGTAAAAATGGCTTCTGTGAGGCACAGAGAAGTGAGAACTGGGCTCCTAGCCGTTAACAAACCTCGAAAAAATTGACACGGTACCGGGATCGAGAGTTAATCAGCCTTCTTCATCAGGCGCTGCTCGCTGTTTTATGGTGACGTTACGGTTCTTGGTTGCTTTTTGCTTTCGGTTACTCTGTGGTTCCCTTGAACCGCTCATTAGCTCAAGTTGTAAAACCAAAGCTAGCCCAGGGGCTAGCCGCTTAGCTTCATCGGCTGCTTCATTCTCTGTTGACGGCGTCTGCGTGTTTATAACCTGAGCTGTGCCCGCGCTGGGCTCAGTCACAGTTGTTTCCCACAGAAAGAACCGCCCATGAGTCGCCTGCATTAAAAAGGACAAACTGTTTGAGGAGGATCTGGCACTGCCGCACTGTTCGGAGTGTCGAGGAGAAGGGAGTTTGCCATCATGTATTTTCTAACCGGCTGGCCCCGGAGGCTGCTTTGTCCACTGAGGAGTGCAGAGGAGCCCTTCCACATCCAGCCCAGCTCCCAGAGGTTTTACTTCGCCCTGTTGTCAGAGACGCAACTCAGCATCTGGTTCAGTCGAGTAAGTTGGGGGAAATGTTGGGTTCTGAGGTAAAATAAAAAATCAATGCTACCAGCAAGTGCTACTTTCACTTTAATTTAAACCCCTTTTCACCAATTAAATCTAGTGGTTTATTCTCACTGCAGCACGACATGTTATCTTTTTCTAAATTAAAATAGAAATAAGTAGCAGTGAAGGTGTTGGCACAGGGTGCCACCTATACACCTGTCACATAAATGGAAAGGTAACTTTTGTACTCGTCATCTCAGACATGTTTGTACGCCTGCGCAGAGTGAAACTTGTCCATCGTCCATTAATTTTCTTTTTTTATAGTCTAGGGGTGTCCAATCCAAATATTGAATCACCTCTTCAAGTTCTACAAAAGCCTATTTACTCATCTCAAATCAGGTGTATTGGAGCAGAGAAACCTCTAATCATACAGGATAGTGTCCCTCGAGGACCAGGATTGGACACCCATGTTTGTCACAAAGATCTGCTGCCTTCTCTTTACTTTTTATATCACTGGTAGCAACAAGAGGTAAAGCTTCTCAGGTGGAATGTTTACTTTTGCGTGTGACATTGACACATGTATGGCCATGTTCAAAGTTCATATTATGACCAGCATAGACTCTTATAGTTCTATAAAAGCCAATGCTGGTTCTGAAAACACGTTGAGGGAAGTTTAGTGTGCCAACAATTCAACCTTGAGTGCAGAAACTCAACAATTAAAATAGGAAAACTTGTATTTATACTTAGGCATTTATTATTGAATGTATAACATAATTGTGTACATAGTGTCATGTTTTTTGTCCCTTAAGTTTGTATGTTCAAAAACAACAGTCTTTTTCTTCTTGTGGTAGTAAGTGGGTTGAAAAAAACCTGGAGTCTGATAATGTAAAATGCTTATATAATGAGGTCATATTGTAGAGTAGTTTCTCCTCTGGTGAAATGTTATCATGTTTCTAATAACATTTCACAGTTTTAATGTCTGTTTGAAATGTCATTATCTACAATAAACTTATCTCTAAATCTTCCCGCGCTACCCTAGTTCTCCACTCTGAGCAGAGCATCCACCCATCAGACTGTGTTGGAGTCAGATCTCTACAGGGATGCTGGCACAGTCTCCCATTGCTTCACCCCTTCCTGCTTTTCCACAAATATGTCAGCCACATGTAGCTCAAGTAGAGAAAAGCCATTTTCACAGCACTTGCATCATATTGTTGGTAAGAGCAGCACTTACATTACAACACATGCGAGCCAGTTGGCTCTATCTTTGTCAGCTCAGAGACTTCAGCCCCCCACCCCAGTCCATCTCCACGTCTTATTAACACGATGCACATCAGCCTCACTGTAAATGTGTTCTGTTAAAAAGGCTTTACAGTGATGCTACATGTTTTTTTTTGTTATTTAAAGTAAAAAATCCAATAAAACAAAATAGTTTTATATTTTTAGAGCGATTCAGGTTACTAAGTATGCATAAAAATTGAAACGGCAACAATATTTCCTTATAGTGTGAAAATTAACCTTTTTTTTAAATAAAAAAGTTTAGTTAAGCTATTGCCCTCAGAGAAAATGAGTCAGTAAGGCTGGATATGAGAAGGTACGGCTAATAATGTGATATTTAGGGAACTAAAAAATCAAGTAAAACATTTTCCTAATATAATATTCATAACAACAATGGCTTAATCATTCATTTGTTCTACAGCTGATAGCTAAATGAACCCTCTGCTCCAGTACATGCCTGCCCATTAATGCAGCTGCAGCAGTTCAGACCTGTTCCATGTGGAAAGAGATGCATGTATATGTTAATAGACCTGACCACCAATCCTGACCACAGAAAAAGCACTGAGGGGGTAATTAAGGTGTGACACAGACCCCCGAAGATGCTGTCTTTTTAGTGCATGTCTAAAAGCAACTTAAATACTGTCGTTTATCCAAGAGGTGGATGCCTTACTAAACTGTTATTCCTTGAGTGTTGCAGGTAATAAACATGTCCAAGAAAACCAGGTAAAGGTTAGAATAAGTTGTGGAAGAATCAGGAGGGAGCATCATCTGCTGCTGTTGCCTGAAACTCTAAACAGCAATGCATGTTATGATCATTTTTAATTATGTTCACCAATCCTCATTTGTCTAGAGAATTTCCTTTTAGCATTATAAAGAGGGGTGATTTTTGTCTTGATAGCCTCGCACATTGTTTATACCAACCCTTGTCTGTGTATTATTGAGATGCAGCAACAATGGATTGAAGGTCACTGCTAATTTCCTGAGCTGCAGACAGGATGTGACAATATTTTGTTTCCTTTCTTTATTAAGAGCTCTGCCTGCCTACAAGTACCAATGAGGAATGTGAAAAGATAAATGTCTGGCTGTGAATGTGTTGATTGGAGTTGTGTTTTCCTTCTAACATGCACCTTTTCACATCTGTTGTTCCCATAAATCTCTGAACCATTTAACCCCAACAAAGAAAGACTTAATGAATTCCTCTCTCCACAGGCCCAGACAGCGATGCATCCCATATGTTGCTGTTTCAAAGCTTTAAAAAGCAGAGAGGTTTTTGTTTTTTCCATTCAGCTGTGTTATCAATTATTAATTCAGTGAAACAGACACTGCAGGACAGAAACTGTTAAAACCTCATCTCTAATTACAGTGACTAAATGTATCGTTAGGTCTAGAGTTACTGAAAGGGTTCCTGACTTTGGTTACCTGACCAACACGTACTGTCCTGGTTTTTCCTATTGTGGCCAACTATTATCAGAATTTTTTTGCTTTTTCCATGAATGTTACAATTTTACACTGGAATTCTATCCGTGTGAACTCTGCAGCCATAAAACAGAACTAAACCATACAATAACTGCAGGGGTGGGAATCTTCAAATAAAACAGCTCTTCTTATCGTCAACAACTAATCCATATTTGTTGATTTATTAGTTGTACACATAAAGGCACATTATGGGCAATATAATCTCAGAAGTTTGTTTTCATTCAAGCATTACAGTCAAGTTTTTTTTAAATAAATTAGTCAACAAAACTGGCAAAAAATGTTTGGAAACATATTTATCTGATTAGTTCACCGTATAAATAAAGTATAAATGATCACTCCCAGGTATTATAAATAGGGTTCTTTTGCTGCATTTTTTAGCAGTTTAATGTTTTTATATGCAAAATTGGCATAAATTTATGTGAGGCTTACTCAACCTCACAATTTCTTTGTTTTTAAAGATGCTGCACCACAAATGTGATGAAATAACATTTTATTTACCAGCAAACATGCTATTATGGTGTTTCATTCAGCATTCTGCTTTTGCTTTTAGAAAATAAAAATGACCAAGATTCTTTGTCATAAAAAAAGCAAGACATAAGAAATATGTACTAAACGTTTTTAAAGATATGGGTTGTTCCTTGCACTGCGTCAAAATGTCTTGTGCAGCATAGTATTAGTACAAACTCAAATTTTAAACAGAATTCACAATAAAGACTGTAAATTAATAATAAATATTTAGTTGTTTTAATTTGGTGATAAACTCAACCAATCTTTGCTTATTTGGTCATTTTAGTTAGTGATGCAAGGCACAAAACTTCACAACTAGCTTTAGCATTATTTGGTATTCCCTTAGAATAATGGTGCTTTTATAAAGATGTTATTAATGTTCTTTAAATAAGTTATTCATGAGTTTATAAAAATGTCTTAAATGCTTTTGGACATTATTTATGCAGTGAAGCAGGCTCACCATTAAGGGTGTCCTGATTCGATGTCAGGATCAAATAAGTACAACATTAGCCAAAAAATAAATATCAGATTATATCGGCCTAAAATCTCCAATAGTAACACTCCGATACAATCAGTCTATTCAATAGTCAGCTCAGGATTTATATCCAGCAGTGTTTGGATTGAGCATAAATAACTAAAGTGAATAATTATTTTACATTATAAAAGTACATTTTGTTTTTATCAGATTTATTGGGGTAATTTTTCAGGGTCTTCTTTTTTATTATAGTTTTATTGTATTTAATTGTACAATATTACTTTGTTTAAGTTAGAAAAATATGTAACCCATTAAATTATAATAAATGGGACCAGTCTTTTTCATACCTGTTGTTGTGGACTATTGTTTACTGTTTGACCTGACCAAGACTTCTTAAAATTCCACACTACAAAAAAGGTAATCAAAATATATAGGATTCGTTTTGATACCGTATCGGGTCGATATCGGTATCGACCAATATTCAAGGCTGCAATATCGGTATCGTATCGGAAGTGAAAAAGTTGTATCGGGACACCCCTACTCACCTTATAGAAAAACATAACTGTTAATGGTTTATTAGGTGTTTCCAGCTTGATTTTTAACTGCGTTAATAAACATTTATTAGACTTTTTTTGAAGAGTACCTGTGTTGTAAAGTGGTTCATGTTTTTATAGTGTTTTTTTTTTATTATTTTACTTGACATTTTGGTTCTCAGTTGCTCTCGGGGTTTAGGAAATGAACAATGTGTACTCTGTTACATCACCATGGTCCCATCCAAGGTCCCCTCCCAACAATACATAAAAAGCCATTTTACAGTTTTGCTGCCTTTTGTAAAAGCTAATGATAAATAAAGCTACATTTTGTGTTTCCATCACAGATAATTTACATCCTCAACTATTTCTCCTGGAGCTCTTATAGGTTTTAATAAAACAGTGAACTGCACATGGCATGAAGCGTTCAACTGGCTGTAATTTGTGGAATTCTTGGAAGTGCTCATTTTCTTTTCCGTATCCCTTTTTCTTCACACACAGCCCAGTGTTTTGATAGTCAGCTACATTGAGTCTGCGAAGGCGGCGACCCAGTTTGGCTTTTACCAGAGGGCAGAATGGAAACCAGACGACTCCATGGTGGCTGTGGCTGTAAGTGCACCGCTTCGCTGCATCTTCTTTTATTTCCCGTTTTCATGTCCTACTGTTGCAAACCTTCAAGTCAGTGTTTTATTTATACTGAGAAACATTTCCATTAGTATCTGTTTGTGCCTTGTTAGAGTGGTAAATGATCAGATCTATTAAAGTTTGAGCTTGGTCATTTTAAAACGAGTAATAAACCAACAAGCACTGTAAATACTGTCGGCTAGTGGAAAAAAAAGGTAATGACTATGACACATCCATACAGGCACAATCAGTGCAATAAAATGAAAAAGGCAGCCTTTGTAAGGTGTTAGAAAACAGAAGGACTCTATCATTTCCACTCTTTTTATCCTCCTCCTCTGTTTACCTGTTGCCCACTCAGTCTAATGGTGTTCATTTACTTTGACTTTGTGGCCACATTGATTCATTACTCACATAGATTCAGGTATTTGGTTCATTTTTTATTAATCAGTCACATAGAGCAGAGTTCATGGGGTCTCTATGATATTTAAAAGCTCAGAAGCATTTTTATTTTTCTGGCTGTACTTCACAGCACAGTACGTAGGACAAAAACAAAAAGTGGGATAACATTGAAGTTTAAGTTAAAATAAAGTTTTTAAGGTAGCTGACCAAAAAAACCCATCTCAAAAGGTGCTTGAATGCTTTGGTTACGCTTAGTTTCTTATCTGGAACTATTTTTACACTTTGTCCTCTGTTGATCTTTGTGCTTTCTGACATTGATTCAGTCTCAAACAGAAACAGTAGTTTGCTTTTAAACAAATCATTCGGTGGTTTATCAGTCACAAGGGTTTCAATTTCAGTTTGGTCAAAGTAGACGGAGAACCTTGGTGACATAAGCTAGTTTAAGGGACTTTTTAAACCTTCAACCTATTTTGTTTGTGTGTCTGTGTACATGTATTTGTTACCTTGTGGGGACCACTTGGTTTAGGGTAAGGGTCAGAGTTATGCTATAGAAATTAATAGAAAATGAATGGAAGTCTTTATGAGGGTAGAACAAAAGTTCTCAAACTGGGGTCCGCAAGCTGTATCTTGGACATCCTCAAAAAATCTCAGTAAATTGTTAATTTGTTTTTTATTTTAAAAAATATGCATGTGGAAAATTGCACTAGTAAAACAAACACACAAACCAAACAAAAAATTCCCATGCAATTCAGGGGTTAAAATGACTGTAAGGGGTCCCCAGACCCAAAATGTTTGAGAACCCATGGGATAGAAGAACATGGACTATGTGTGTGTGTGTGTTACCAAAACATCTTATGAACCGTTGGACAATTTTGATCAAAACTTGCATAAAGTAATTGTTGGATGTACAGATCCAGCTCTTTTATGTTCAGCTTGATTCAAGATAACGGCCACAGATAACTGACTTACAAAAAAAAACACACAAAAATGTTTCATAGGTTGTCAGTTAATGTAAAAGTTGATCTAGTTGTAGTTGCTACTTATTCCCAACAGTGCAAGAGATTGAGCAAGATTCTTTACATTTAAATTTGAATATTAATTATAGTAAAGTCTGGGGAATTGTTTTCATGTAGAGCATAGGTTGCTTTATTTAACAAATCTTGACCCTCTCTTTGAGCAGAGGATTATTTTAGACGGACAGATTGAGATGTTGCATTAAAGAAAATATCTGTTACCTGTGATAATTACCAAGTGCCATCATTGTTAACCAGAAAATGTATTGCTTTGGCATTTGAAAAGCTGCAGTTTGACACAGGCCGAAACGTTCTCCACTTATTACCACTGTCTTCAGTTGAACTCTCTGCTACAAGGATATTTAAGGAAGTGTTGTGTTAAGGAATCTCACATCAGACAAGTATCTGCAGATGACTCATTCAGATGATCAGTAACACAAAGGACATAAGATCGCCTAATTGAGGAAGTTAAGATTCACTGGAATCATTAGAATCTGCATCTGAAATTACTTTCATTGTTTTTGCTTCTTCCTTCAAGGAGCTGTAGACTTTAACTCGAGCAGAATTAAAAGTTAATTTATGTTCTTTAAGCTCTCCTGTCATTTACAATTTACAACAAGTCATCACAGGGTCATTACTTGGTGTTTAAAAGGCAAGAAAACACACTTATATGCTATGTTAAGCAGTCAAGATTAACATGGAAGTCTTTTAATGTCCAATTTTATATTTAACTACTATATTTAACGACCATATTCTTTTTAATGCCCTGTCATTGCCAAATAATTAAAAATGTTTCAGCAAAAAGTATTTGCGTGATAATCTGGAGCTGATGCTCGCCAGTGTTTGTTTTGCTTTGTTTTTTTCCACTTCCCTTTTCTCCTATATTTTTTCTGACCTCTTTACATGCGTGAGTTTTGTGACATGTGCATGCCTCGTTTCAACACATAAAGGAACAGGTGAAGAAGTTCAAAATATCAAGATTCACTCAATATCAACACACACAGTTTAGACCTGGGGTGTCAAACTCATTTGAGCCACATGAGCATTATGGTTGCCCTCAAATGGCCAGTTATAATTAACTTCAAAGTGGTCAACATAAGGGGGTTTGGGTTGTTCGAGACCACCTATTTTTGTTTCAGACAACCAGATCATGCTGCATGGTTGTCCAAGCGACAACCACTTGAAATCATGGGTTAAAATTGGATTTCTGTTGTCTGTGAAAATAAAATGTGTGTTTTGTTATGGTCTCCTTTTAAAGCCATTCAACCAATCACGATTCGTTGCACACATTAAACATGGAATAAATACTACAGAAATACTACAAACCGGATTCCAAAAAAGTTGGAACACTAAACAAATTGTGAATTAAAACTGAACGCAATGATGTGAAGGTGCCAACATTTAATATTTTATTAAGATTAGAACACAAATCACAGATCAAAAGTTTAAACTGAGAGAATGTATAATTTTAAGGGAAAAATATGTTGATTCAAAATTTCACAGTGTCAACAAATCCCAAAAAAGTTGGGACAAGTAGCAATA
>JARVGW010000278.1:10465773-10549995 GCA_031762495.1 Anablepsoides rubrolineatus | reverse complement strand
GGCCTCTCTCATCTTTTTAAGTGGGAGAACTTGCACAATTGGTGACTGACTAAATACTTATTTTCCCCACTGTATGTACCATTTTAGAACATGCATAACCTCTAACAGATAAAGAAAACATTTTTTGTTTTTTATTTGTTTTATCTTTGATAAACTTTTTATCACAATGCAGCAAATCACGTAAAATAAAACCCTGACTAAAATCCAATTATTTGACTTTAAAATAATAAGTGAACACAGACGTAGAGAGTTAAAGTTGATTCTCTGGCACTCTTTTCACACCAAAATCAAAGACTACTGAAAAATTCTTTCTTAATGTTCTTTACTTGAAAGTTAGCCTGCTGTTATGAGAAGAAAGATGTAAATACAGAGAAAAAAAATAACAAACTATTTCACATATAAAGTGTTGCCTTTGGGGTTAGAAAAAAATGGTAAAAAGAGCCAGATTTGACCTGTAGGCATTGATCTTGACACATGGCTGTCTGACAGCTGTTAGGTATAATAATTTTTTTATTGTTATTTTAAAGGGTTCAGTATAATAAAGGCAATATCACACAAATGGTATGAAAAAAAGAGTGTAGGAGACCAAAGCTTGAAGAAAACATACATAAATAAAATGATTAGATAGAAAATAAAAAAATAATCACCTCCCTTGCTTTTAAAACACTTGAGCAAAACAGGAGAAAAATCATCTAACAATAAATAAATTTATATTAAGCCTGCATTAGATTATCTAGAAAATGTGTCTTAAAGGTCTTTCAATCCTCTTTACTTGGCAAGAGTTGTTTCCTTTTTTTTCTATCTTTACCGACCTTCTCTGTTTAAGCTCTCTTTGAAATGGTTATATGGTTTTTATTTTTGATGTACCTTCCTCGAGAACATACCGTCAAACGCCAGGCAAGTCGGGGCAAATTCACTCTCCTGCATCAGCTCCACGAGTTGAACACAAGTTCATTTTTGGTGAAGAGGGGATTCTGGCATAAAAGAATTTCAGGAAGTCTCTACATGGGCGTCAGTGAAACTGCTTTGTGTTCACGTGGATGTGTGTGTGTGTTTGCACAGAGGGAGCCCTCGCGTAAAGGTGACCCCGGGTTATAAGGAGGAGCAATGCGCCCCCGCCCTCTCTTTGGAGATGAAGAAGCCCGTAGATCTGGAGACGCCGATCACCAGGTAGACGTGTGTTTCGGTGTGTTGTGTCTACCTCAGGCCTCACTCACTCTCTCCCCCAGCCTTGCATACACACTAGCTCTGAGATGTATTTCACTTTCTTCATTTTGTTATATTTGAAAAGTTATTTGCGGTTATTCACTTCTCACAGTAGGACTGTTTTTGTGTATTAGTAGAAAACATTTGCCTTCACATAACAGCATGAAAAAGTCTTCCTCCTCCTAATGGGAAGTCGTGAGGAAAAGGTGGTAATGTACTGAGAAACTCAGCTCAGCTACTGTTATTTATGAGAACCGAGGTGTGCAGTGAAACACATCCAGCCTTACATGTTGGAGCCAGAGAAGAATGAAGACCAAATTGGTTAATTTGTAAGTCCAGGCATTAGGACCAGTGTTTTTCAACCATGGTCCTCAAGGCACACTGCCCTGCATGGTTCCTTGCTTCAACACAGCTGATTTTAGTTGGTAACTGATTAGCAGGCTGTTGATGAACTTCAATCATCTGAATCAGGTGTGTTAAAGCAGGGAGACCTCTAAAACATGCAGGGCAGTGTACCTTGAGGACCAGGGTTGAAAAACACTGATTTAGAAGTTCTGTAGAAAATTCTGTGACGTAGTAGTTCAGAAAATATCACAGAAAATAGAGATAAAAAAAACTGAGGTTTTTTTATCTCTATTTATCTCTATCTATCTCTATTTATATTCTGCCTGGGTCATCCCAGGCAGAATATAAAGATATCCATGCAGCACAGAGAGAGATGATTCTATTTTTTTGCACTCCTACAGACTCCAAGTACAAAACAAAATGTATTTAACAGCTAAAAAAATGAATTGAATTTTGCATATGTCCCCTTTAAAAGGCTAAAATAGGATAATGAAAATGTATTCTGCTTAAAGGAATGTCTAAGTGAATAAAAAAGATTAATTTAATTGATATTTAGCAAAAGATCTGGGTTTATCTACCAATACTTGTCTAATTTTATGCTATTAACTTTTCTCGTAAATGTGTTCAAACCAGACTAATTTAACATAGAATAATGCTTCTTGCAGTTCTAAGTTTCTTGTGGTATTGCGGTTTTATCTCAGGTTTTTGTATGTTTTATCATACACAGATAAAGAAAACATTTTTTCTTTATTCATAGTTTCTGCAAAAAAACTTGTCATAAATGTATATTTATGAAATTCAAAATTGTTTCAGATAAAAACTTGTTTTCTTGTTCTGTCTCCTATTGTTTCGTTTTGTTCTTCCTTGACATTTTATGTCTCTGCTGATTGACAGTAGCTTTCAGTTAAGCAGCTTTATTTGTGTCGGGTCTTTTTTGTATTTTCTGTCTCTTTCATGTCCCTGCGCCCGCCTGCCAAAATCTCCTCCACTTGACGAAGATTACAGGGCGGCCGTCTGAATGAGAGCACTGCGTTGGCATTTCACAGGCACAGCTTGATTGTACAGGAGCTGAGTGGGTGTCTCCTGCTGTGAAGCTGCTGTAAAAGACTTCGCCGCCTCCTCCTCCGCCGTCATTCGGCGGTGCTTCCATTCGCGTCCTCTTTCCAGCCGTCTTTGTTCGCCCTCGTCCCAGTTGTGCCCGCGTTAAAGCCTCGCGCGCAGTTTTCAAGACAACAAAAGTGCCTTACAGACACAAACACAGGCTTGTTTGTTCAGTCAGAGACAAGTCTCTGGCAGCTACATCACAGCTGGTCACGTAAAACCGTCGAAGCACATCTGGACGATGAATAGTCGACCCGTTTTGAAATAATTTTACCGACCACTCTTTTATTTGCTTTTGTGTAACAGACTTTGCTGCAGGTTTTATTCAAGATCAAGTTGCCTTATCTCTGTCTGTTTTTTTCTTTCCCAACAGTCTGCAGTCCCTCCAGGAGGACCTGTTGGTTTGTACTGCAGACGGATATCTCCACGTGCTGCACTGGGACGGGCTAGGCAGCAATGGCCGCAAGGCCATCTGCCTCACTACAATCCCCTTTTCATTAGACCTGCAGTCCGCTCGAGGTTAGAGGAAAAACATTGAAGAATTCACTGCAGCATTTCTGTGATATAAAATACATACATCTAATCGTATTCTGTGTGTGTAAGGTGGTCCCTCTCTGGACCTGGAGGGGGTGTATATTCACTGCATGGAGTACTGCGTAACTCTGGACGGCTTTGCTGTAGTTCTCAGCGATGGACGCTTGGGTTTCATCACACCACTGAGTAATACCATCACTGCAGATGTAAGGATTCTCACAGACACGAGTCCTTTTTCACACAGAGGTCGCATTATAACACCATAAAGACCCCCCTTCCCCCCCTTTATCCCGTTGTCACTTGTCTTCCATCAACAAAGCATTACGTCATCCGAGCACATGCTTTAAAATGGCGTGTAACAACGTTGGTATTTGATACGACTTGGTAATCTGTTCCAGATCTTTCCTTAACGTGGATTCAGATGTGCAGCTTAACCCCTCTTCCCCCATTTACTCTGTGTTTTGAAAACAAAACTTTTCATATACAAGCAAAACTGTAAAGTAAGAAAAAGAAACGGCAGTTTATTTGTCTGGAAGTAGCCTGACTTGAAGTGCCTGGAACATGCATTTAGAATACAAAAAGTCAAAGAAAACATCTTTATGTTTAAGAAACTTGGCATAATACACACGTTTTTACCCATTTTGTTACATAACTGGCATTTATTTTTATTTATTTGGCTCCGCCACAGTATAACAGGGGAACTTTTTCAGAAAAAGAACTCCTTGGTCTTTGTTTATTAACAATATTATTTGACTCTTCGTCATCTCTTTGTTAGTGATTTAAATTATCTAAAGAAACAACAGATTCTGTGTTGTTAGCTGTTGTAGCAACGCTTTGACATCACTTTCTGTTACTTCACATTTTCATCTCAGCTGCATGAATTTATTTATTTATTTTTTTGAATATGTTATCAATGTTATCTTTCCAAAAATGCATTCAAATGTATACAAAAAATGGTGGTTGCTGTATCAGAAATGTTTGGTTTAATCACAGCAGCACCTCTGTTTGTACAGAAAGTAAACACATGAAGTTTCCATAGCAAACAGCAATCCAAGCTGGTGATGCAGCACGTTAAAATGTATATTCAGCATAAATAGGGGCATGACAAGAATTTCTCCCTCTTTTTTTATATTAAACTATGGCTTGCATCAGTGTTTTCAGCTATTCGTTTTCTTGGCAGGACGTTACCATTGGATAGATGTTTTTACTTCCAAAAAAGGATAAGAGCGGTTTTATCATCACCTTTATTGGCTAGAAGTGATGTTTATGAAACAGGACGGCAGGTGCAGAGGTTGCCGAGCATTTATTTATATGTACATCCACATATTAACGTCTGAAAACCTTGACTAAGCTGTAAAGGTAACACGAGGTGCTGTGTTCACTTGAAACTTCCACCTTTTTAGTTCCAGCTCTGTGTGTGTTTGCAGCAGCTGCAGGGAGTCTGGGCTGCAGACGTGTCAGACGGCATCTGTGTGGCTGTCAACAACAAGTACAGACTGATGGCTTTTGGCTGCACCAGGTCTGTGCATCTATCTCTCTCTCTGTATTTACATCTCAGTGCCGGCTGTGGTTACTTGCGTTTGTGTGTTGCAGTGAGCGGGTTGTCCTTGTGGTGTGTGTCCACTGTGAGAATGTGTCGGTTTGTGTTTGCAGAAGCCACCTAGTGTGTGCTTGTCAGGATCTCCTCCTTGGATTATGAAGTCTGCCAGGTTGGCAGGAATTTCTCTCCTCGCTGCTTCCTACTTGTTCATCTTTTTTTGTTTTTTCTTAACTGGCACATAAAGTGTTTTTTTTTTGCAGCATAATTATAGCTTAGAAAACTGTCTCCATTAAACTATGAAACATTTTTGCATTACAAGGAGGAGTATCAGTGAGGAGAGACGTTCTGTTTACCCTGTGTTCATGTTTAAAGTCATTAATTGTCATTCCAGTGGCTCGGTGCTGGTGTACATGATCGACACCACGACAGGATCCATGCAGCTCTCCCACAGGCTGGAGCTCACGCCAAAACACTACCCAGGTATGACTCCCAGCACTCTTTCTCTTGTTTTTAGTTTCTTACAGTTCTCATCTGAGCTTCACTGCACCCTGTTTCCTGTTTAGTCCTCCTTGATAACCTACATTCTTTCAGCTGTTTCTCTCTTGGGTCACACATGTTTATGTTTTGTCTGCTTTAGGCAGAAGCAAAGGTGGAGCGCCCCCTTTTGGTCAAACAGTGCAATGATGAATAGATCAGAAAAAGAATAATGATATTAAAATATTATTTTAAAAAATAGAAGATATATACAAATACATATACATTTTCATACACATTACACGTGTGCATATATGTAACATTAGATAAAAAGAGATTTCAGGTGATTTCAAATTATACAGCCTTACCAACCAAATTATTTTCCACTTTAAGAGAATAAAAGACCCCTCTAATCCAGCTTGTGTCTGTAGGTGGAGCTGCACATTTCCAGTTTACCAGGATTAGCCTCCTGGCCAGCAGAGTTGGGAATGCTGTTAAGTACTTATAGCATGAGTGAGAGCAAGTGAAATAGGCCACACCTCCAACATTAGACGACATAGAAGCAATAGTTCCATTGGATAACTAGTAACTCTTTTTCTGCACAGCTTTTAAACCCTAAACCTGACTCGTCCTCCTTTTTGCACCTGTGTGTGAAAGTATCGAGGCAGAGCGAGACGTTTGAGCAGATCTGATGCTGATCTGCCTCTGGGCCGGCTGAGGTAGTCTGGAGAGACAAATGTGTAAATGTGTAGCAAGAGGCAGCGTTTGCAGCACCCTGCTGTGCTGACCACTTCTGACTGCGTGTGCTCCAGGTTTTGGTTACGTTTTTTAGAACTGTTTCTGGTACCTTGTTAGGAAAAGGAGTCCTTTTGGGTACCATAGACCGGTTCTAATAAGGTGAAACTCCTGTTTTGGGTTAGGTTTTGGATGATGGTGGGAATTGTGGATGGGTTACATTTAGGGTAACATTCAGGGTTAGGCTACAGAAATGAGTGGAAGTTGATAAACGGTCCTAATAAGGATATATGGTTGTGTGTATGTGTGTCTGTGCACTGACGCAGTTTGGACTGCGTGTCTGGACTGTGTGAATCATCGAAGGGGAACAGCAACAGCTTAATGAGGGCGTCATTATTTTTTCCTGTCAATAAGGTGCATGATGAGGATGATGAGGATGAATTATGGCTTTGCTTAAAAAACGCACATTAATCAAAAAGTATTTGGTTAGATGTAACACACACAAACACACACACAAAGAGTACAAAATATATATTTAATATATTTTTCTCTTCACATACAAAAACACTGTAGGTCTGATTATCTCAGGGTTTTTTTGCCTTATGGTCCAAAAAGAATTGGGTAACAATATTGCACAATAACTAAGATGTTCCCACATTCACTGCATACATGTAATGATTTGAGTTCTTAGTGTTTTGTTTTTTATTGAATGTGAACTTAATTGTCTGATGATGACAAATACTAAAAATAATAATCTGCAGTAAATAATAATAATACTGAATAATTCAGGTGAAATCTTTGCGCTTCTTAGACATCTACAACAAGACCGGCCCTGTGAAGCTAATCTGCTGGTCGCCTGACTACAGCGTGGTCATGGTTACCTGGGAGTGTGGCGGCCTCTCGCTGTGGAGTGTCTTTGGAGCACATCTCATCTGCACTCTGGGAGAGGACTTTGCGTAAGTGGACACGCAGATGTAAACATCTCACAAATCATTTATTTCACCTCTTTTATTCTTGGTGACTGTTTTATTTTATGCTTTATGATGGTTTGAATCTTTGTATTTTGTGTTTGCCCCTCAGGTATCAGTCGGACGGTACGAAGAAAGATCCACTTAAAATCAGCTCTATGGTACGTGAAATCATACAGTCCTAATATTTTTGCATTCGTGCAGCTAACGTCCACGTCTTTTCATCTCTGCAGCTAACAAGACAAAAAAACAAGTGAAAAAAATGTAATTGTTAATATCCTTTGCTATGTGCGATGAGGGAGAAATTATGATGATTTATCTCCCGCAACACAATATTTTAGTTAAATATGAGAATATGACTCCCATGTATAATACGACCCCCACCCCCCACTGTATGGATGGTTTTTGCGGTATACATAAACATGGTTTGTGTATTTTTGTTACCTTTGTGTTGACTCACACTCGCTCTCTGCTGCTCTCCAGAGCTGGGGGGCCGAGGGCTATCATCTGTGGGTGCTCCCTCACAGACAGGAGAGGCGGATACAGGAGGAGCAGCAGGACGAGGAGATGATTTCGCCTCCCCACCCCTCTCTGCAGGCGGGCATACTGCAGTTCCACTTCATTAAGAGCGCCCTCACAGTCAACCCTTGCACGGTGAGAAGAAACAGCGCAGACATCTCCGGTCTGTCCGTACGCACAAACACATCAACATTAAAAATAAATAATAATAAAAAACATTTCCGCTCCCCTCCTCATTTCCAGAGCAACCAGGAGCAGGTGTTGCTCCACGGCGAAGACCGCCTCTACCTGACCTGCGGCGATCCCACACAGATGCACAGCACCTCCGACACGCGCACACACTTGCACCCGCACGACGGCAGCCCGCTGCATCCACCCCCCAACACCGACTCCCCCCTCTCTCAGGGACCCAGCACTTTACTGGGACACAAGCACTGGCAGGTGGTCCAGGTAGGAGCGTGTCCACATCACACCCAGTGGAGACGAGCGAGTGGGAATAATTCTTGGTTTAGTTCACAGATTTCTTGTGTTTCCTCTGCAGATTCACAGCACATACCTTGAGAGCAACTGGCCTATACGGGTAAGGACAGACACGACCGTTACAATATTACATATATTATAATATTTTAGATCTTCTGCTGTTGATTTTCAGTTGTAGCGTGTCGATGTTACCACCACTATTCTTCCCTGTAGGTTTTGTTGGTGATTAAACCTTTAAAACACTTTGAAGAATGTGCTCAGGTTGTTGTCACATGATGAGTACCTCAAACAAGCTGTTTGTTTTTGTCTTACTAGAGAAACAGTCTCTTGTAGCAGCATCATTTTGTCACATTTTGTCTTCTTATTAAGAATCGTTACTGTACCCCGTGGTTCATCTTTATGGTTAATCTTTATTAGCTTTCAAACAAAATATTCAACATTTAAAAGTGAAAGCAAACAAAAAACAGCTGAAACTTTTTAGCACAAATATGTAAATTACTATTTACTCTGAAATTACTTTATAGTTTCCTCCAATAAAAAGTGCAGTATGACAGTAGTGTGGTATATTGAAATGGTGATGATATTTCAAAATTATGATGGTAAATTAATCACATGAGGTGATGCGCCAAATTTCCACAAGGCTGCTATGAAAATTGGGACATAAAACATTCTGTGAAGCCATAAAAGAGAAGTGGGTTTTACAGTTCGGATCATCATGTGCGTCATGTAACTGTTTGTCCAGCACCATCTTCACTGCCCCCTCTGGCTGTATATGTGTCCTTTCCTGCCCACAGCCATCACCATCTATAATACTCTTTAGTTAAATGAGTTACAACATCATCTAATTTCCCTTTGGGATCAATAAAGTATTTTTGAATTTGAATTTGAATGCTCACAAGCAGCCGTTTCTCTGTTAATTATTAATTACTCAATGTGCCACAGACCATACACCCCTCCATGCTCCACCCCTTTCTCCCCTGCCCTGGTAAAATCGTATACTGCGATGTTATCTAAAGATAATTTTAGATTTTTAGATTACAAAACTTTATTCATTTCATAAACAAAAAAAATATATGTACAATAAAACTATTTATATAATATGTCAGTATGAAAAAGATCAATACCACCCAACCCCACTGTGCACTTTTACTTCATGTGTAAGATTTAGTTATTTCTTTATTCTAACACTTTCTAATTAGTTTTAATTTCTCCTGCAAGCAGAGTTTTTACAACTAGTGTTTGAAAAAGTATTTTTTAATCTTATTTTAGTGCATTAAATCTGCATTACATTATATTTCTGTCACTGATACTTTGCTGTGACTTTAAATACAATGGGTCGTTTGTGCTATATCATTTAAGGAATATATTTATTTGGTTGAGATCATGTTTGCTGAGTCAGCACAAGCATTGGTATTACAAGTGTTTGTTTGTGTGCAGGTGTCGTCAGAGCTTCCCTTTTTGTTTTGTTGATACAGTACTGTGCAAACTTGAAAATGTGACATAATGCAAGTAGCCATCATAAAACACCTGTAAAACAATCAAAGCATGAGTTTACAAGTCATTGATATTCTCTGTAAACACCTATTGTTTGCCGTGTGTGTGTGTGTGTGTGTGTGCGCAGTTTGCAGCCATAGACTCTGCAGGCCAGTGCATGGCTGTGGCGGGAAGACGGGGCTTTGCACACTACTCATTATTCACAAGGAAGTGGAAGCTGTTTGGAAACATCACTCAGGTGTGCCGATGCTGCAAACTGAAAATATGAACGTTTTTTATAATTGCCTTTGTTAATGTTTTTTATCAAATATTTGGAAATTAAATCTCTACTGGATAAGTTCTACTGGACAAGTCAAATAAAATAACCTAACTAAAATCCTCATTATTGTGTAGTTGAATTTTCCTGATGCAACTTTCAGTCAGCTAATTTATACTGAATATGTCTAAACTCTTTAAACACTATAATTGTTGCTGTTTTCATTAAAGCTAAAATAATGGAGAACGTTTGCCTTTTGTTGTAGGAACAGAACATGACAGTGACAGGAGGTCTCGCCTGGTGGAGTGACTTTGTTGTGGTGGCATGTTATAATTTTACAGACCAGCAGGAGCAGGTGGGAGGGATACGGTCTTTACTTTATCACTTCTATATGATTATATGTTTGTCTCAATATAACTCTGTTTTCTGACTGCCGGCTCTAGTTGAGGCTCTATCAGCGCTCATCCAACCTGGATAACGCCTTTGCCTCGGTCACCAAGCTGCACTCTGACACCCTGCTGCTCAACGTCTTCAAAGACATGATCATCCTGTTCCGAGCCGACTGCTCCATCTGCCTGTACAGCATAGAGAGGAGGAATGATGGGTGGGTTGTTTTTTTAATGTAAAACACATGATTTAACTTCTAAACTCCATTAGTTTTAGAGAAATCAAACTTCTACCCAAATTATATAATAATAATAATTAAATCTGATTTAACCTTTTCATATTGTAATCCCTAAAAAAAAATGTTAGTTCTTTTTAAAACTGATAATATTCTTTTCTAAATTGACACTTTACAGCATCGGAAAAATATTTTATATCAATACTTGTAGGTAACAGAGATTTAATTGTGTTTTCCTTCCAGAAAAGAAGCTAAAGTAAAAGCATTTAAAAAAACAAAACATGGCTTTTTCATTAAACTAGCTTTTTTATTTAGCTTTTGTCTCCCCCCTCTGGTAAGTAGAGGAATTACACAAATAGAAAGTATGAAACAGCGAACAATAATTTTTACAAAATCAAAAAAATTTTATGGTGATTTTATTATTATTTTTTTCACCAAAATCCATCAATTTGTTTCTGTAGCAGCTTTCCTCTTTAATTATGCTGCTGCTTATCCAGTTTACTTCCAGAGAGGCTAACGAATTAGGATAGTTTTTTTTATCATATGCAGGTTAATACAAGTCAACAATGCAATGAAATGCATAGGATGTGAAGAACCGTTCAACTCACTATATAACAAGAAGTACTTATAGCATGAAATAGAAGTACAGAACAAAAATTGAAAGATAATATTTAAAAAGTACAAAAGTAAATATAACTGCATGCAGTATTTCACAGGTGATGATAATGCTTTACTCAACTTAAATATCTCAGCAACATTATTCCTGACCTGTCTGGTGTGTTCCTTGGTCTTCATGATACTATTTGATCATTAATTTTCTGAGGCCTTCACAAGACAGTTTGCACATGTGGACTCTTATTTACAAATCAGGTGACTTCTGAAGACTATTGGTTGCTTAAAGGAGCTGAATACAAATAAAAAAATATAGGAATAATGTGTTGATTTGTCACATAAAATCCTAGTCAAATATTCAGAGGTTTGTGGAAAAGTTCAAGGATATTTTACATCCACTCTGATGATGGGGTCTCCTTATTCCCCCTCATTAAACTGATGATTCTGACTAATGACCTGTATATTCCTGCTCATCTTTTTAGCCCAAACCCATCAGCTAATGTGGAGTTGCTGCAGGAGGTGTCGATGTCGCGCTACATCCCTCACCCCGGTCTCGTGGTCTCCGTCACGCTCACGTCTGTGCGCACAGAGACCGGCATCACTTTGAAAGCCCCGCAGCAGGTAGCAGCAGCTCACATAAACCTTGTGCTCACTGAGAGAAAACCAAAAGTGCATTGATCTGTGCGTGTGTTCACATCAGGCCTGCACGGCAGAGAGCATCATGCTGAATCTGGCTGGCCAGTTGATCATGCTGCAGAGGGACCGGTCAGGACCGCAGGTACGAGAGAAGGAGACACCTGTCGTCAACAAGAAGCTGGTGAGTCGAGACTGTTTTTTTTTTAACGCAGCCACAGACAACATTTTCTAAGTTTCTTACAAAATTTAAAATTATGAAATGAAGACACACATCTTTGCTATAATATGGGTCTTATAACTATTTGTTATTTAGTATTAATAATGTTTGAAATCATGTTTTGGCTAATTTAAATCTTTTATTTATAGACTGTAATTTGTCAATTCCTGTTTTTTCCCTCCCTGTTTACTTTTCTGGTTTCAGTCAGCAGTTGTAGCTCCGCCTCCTAGTTTAACAGACTATTTTCTCTCATTTCACCTCTGAAAGAGAAAAATGTTTTTATCTGTGATTGAAGAAGGATTTTGATTTTGTCTGTGTTGAAATTTGATTGTTGACTGTAAATCTGACAAAACATGATAGAGAGGTGTGAAGCTGGGGTGTTCAAAAGAGAAACTCCAAGTGCTGTTTTATGTTGTGCTGAATGTCACATGGTGGACTGGATATTAATATTGGCGGTTTAGCTGCCTTTAAAGTTATTTTTATTTAGCTTTGTATAATTAACAGAACTAAGGGATTTTTTGTAACAGTTTAAGTTTTAGTGAAGCTAATATTTTGGTTTGCTGTGCCCACCATTAGTCTGAAACTGTCTTTTCTAATAAATCACTTTCCTTCTTCAGCTACCCTTCTGTCCTCCAGTCGTGCTGGCCCAGTGTGTAGAGAACGTGTGGACCACCTGTCGCTCAAACAAGAAGAAGCGTCACTTGCTGGAAGCCCTGTGGCTGTCCTGTGGAGAAGCAGGAATGAAAGTATGGCTTCCTCTTTTCCCCCGAGACCATCGAAAGCCCCACTCCTTCCTTTCCAGGCGCATAATGCTGCCCTTCCACATCAACATCTACCCTCTGGCTGTGCTGTTTGAAGACGCCTTGGTACTCGGAGCAACCAACGAGACTGTGCTCTACGACGGGCTGCAGGGAACCTCCGAGCCACTGGAGGCGCTGTTCCCCTACTGCACCGTAGAAAGGACCTCCCAGATCTACCTCCACCACATCCTGAGGCAGCTGCTGGTTCGCAACCTGGGTGAACAGGTATGTGGGGCTTCAAGTCAGCATATGAGGGAGTTTCTGAGAGGAAAAGGAATACTTTCCTCTCATTTATGTTTCTCATCACAGGCTTTAATGCTGGCTCAGTCGTGTGCCTCCCTGCCCTACTTCCCCCATGTCTTGGAGTTGATGGTTCATGTGGTACTGGAAGAAGAAGCGACGTCCCGGGAACCAATACCCGACCCCCTGCTTCCCACCGTGGCCAAGTTCATCACAGAGTTCCCCCTCTTCCTCCAGACCATCGTTCACTGTGCCAGAAAAACGGAGTACGCTCTGTGGAACTACCTGTTTGCAGCCGTGGGAAACCCCAAAGATTTGTTTGAGGAGTGCCTCATGGCTCAAGACCTGGATACAGCAGCCTCCTATTTGATCATACTGCAGGTAGCACATTTTTATTACTAGAATTCAATTAAAGGGGATGTATCATGCAAAAGCCACCATTTTAGCAATTAAATGCATTTAGTTGTGTACTTTGTGTCTCTGGGAGTGCAGAAAATTGTAATTTTGTCTCCTATATGTTTCATTTTAAATGCAAAAAAATGTTATTTAGGCAGTTAGTTGTATAAATATCACTTCAACACATCTCCTCTACATTACTGTATACTCTGAACATTTAAACATCTTTTTCACTTCTCCTGTTTTTGAATTTCAGTTCAATATTTCTGGTTTAACCCCTCTTGTTACACCTACTTGCGTGCTCTCTTTAAGAACATGGAGGTTCCAGCGGTGAGCCGGCAGCACGCCACTCTTCTCTTCAACACGGCGCTCGAGCAGGGAAAGTGGGACCTTTGTCGACACATGATCCGATTCCTCAAAGCCATCGGCTCAGGCGAGATGGAGTCGCCGCCCACCACGCCATCCACTCAGGTAAACGCCTTCAAATATCTTCAGTTCAAATTTATTTATTGTATTTGCCATACTGGCTGAGTTAAACATGGATAAACTGCTCGTGGATGAGCTGGTTTGTGACAAAGTCTAAGAACTGTAATCTCTTTTTAGGAACCCAGCTCGACCGGAGGCTTTGAATTCTTTAGAAACCGCAGCATCAGCTTGTCTCAGTCAGCAGACTCCATCGCCACAGGAAAGTTCAACCTGCAGAAGACCTTCAGCATGCCCACCGGAGCGTCCGCTAAAGGGTACGACCCACCGTCTGACACGTCATTTATCAGATGCTAAGCTAAAGTTAGCATCCAGCCGTCGCGTCACGCTCTCCCTTTCCTTCCAGTCGGGACGCGGAGTGTGCCGAGAACATGTACATCGACATGATGCTCTGGCGCCACGCCCGCCACCTCCTGGAGCAGGTGCGCCTTCGCGACCTGGGCTGCTTCTCCGCTCAGCTGGGCTTCGAGCTCATCGGCTGGCTGTGCCGCGAGCGGAACCGCGTGGCCCGGGTGGACGATTTTGTGTCGGCGTTGAAGAAGCTCCACAAGGATTTTCTCTGGCCTTTTCCTGTAATACCTGCGGGAAGCCTCAGCTCGCCGCTGAAGAACCGAGGCTGCCGCCCAGGTGAGCGAGAGGATGTGACCTGTTGAGATTAGAGGTTAATGTGTAAGATTAAGTCTTGATATGTTAAATAAACATAGCTTGACATATTTTGTTTGTAAATGCAGTTTTGAGTACACAGCTGCTGAAGTCTCAGTCTGCAGACAGTCTGCTGAACACGTTATTCATGGACACGGTGCCCCCTTCGGCGCCCCCCACCAACAACACCTGGATGGACGGCCTCGGACAGAGGAGCAAAGACATGGACATGGCCTCTTCTGTCCACTCCAGCCAGCACTCACCACAGACTCAAGATGCTTTCCTGTCACTGCTCACTAACAAGGGTAACGATACTTCACCCACCTGCCGAGAAGGGGGTCTCTGCAGTCACTAAGTAGGGGTTTCTTGTTTTGTGGGAGGAATTTGTCCAAGACATGACTTTTGTGGACGTAGTTTGTTAAAGATGGGATTGGTTTGATTGAAGAAGCTTGGGGCAGCTGGGATTAGTTTGGTTGAAACAGCCTGGAAGTTATAATTAATTAATTAATATTAATTTTAGTCATAACTCAAGACAGGAAGGTGCGAGCTGCACGAAATTATGTTTATTGTCCATAGGTTCACAATAAATTTAACTATTACCATTACTTCATCTTGTAAGTTGCCCTAAAGCAGTGGTTCCAAACCTTTTTAGATTTGTGTATCCCCCTGAGCCATTTTGTCATACCACTAGTACCCCCTCAGTCAAACGTAATAACAATTCTTAAAAACTATAATGTACAACAACTGATTATTCAATTTTTAATCTAACCTCCTTAACTAGTACATTTAATTCTCAGGCATTCTTTTCAACTCTAATTCAATTTAAAGATAAAAATGTTGCCTTGAAAGTGAATAAGTAATTAAATAAATAAACCAGGTAACAGCAAGTTGTGCAGAGGTCATATTTGGTGTGGTGAAGCTGATTTTATGTTAAAATACCTTGCTATACTAGGCAGCGGTGACTCACTAGCTGTCATCAGGTTAGTCACACGTTTCATCCAGTTTGATTGGCTGTTAGTTTGTGGTGCTTTGTATTATTCTCTGCTGAATAGAAGAACCTCCTCACTCGTCTTCATTCAGCCACTAAGCAGCTAACTGCTAAAGAGTCACCTCTGCTAGAGAATTTTATGTAAAAAAAAAAAAAAAAGAATTAGATTGATTAAATTCTTTTTTTTTTCTTATATAATTTCAAAGGATAAAAATGTAGTGTTATAAATTCAATGTCTAAATAAAGCCTGATACTGATGAGATTATATTGCTTCCATAGTATTTTTAATAACATCCATTTCTCTGCTCTAGTTGAGGAATACAGCATCGGCTCGGCCACAGACCTGACAGAAACCAGCTCGGTGGTGGACGGTGACTGGACGATGGTGGATGAGAATGCCACCCTGAGCTTGACTCAGGCTGAGCTGGAGCACATCTCCATGGAGCTGGCTAACAAAGGCCCACACAAGTCTCAGGTGCAGCTCAGGTGAGATGGACTCTTTTTATTATTGGATTGTGTTTGATGTGAAAGCACAGCTGATTATTGACTTCTGGTTTTTTTTATCTCCCCCTCCCCCTTCAGGTATCTCCTGCACGTGTTCATGGAGGCAGGCTGTTTGGAGTGGTGCGTGGTGATCGGTTTGATCCTGCGCGATGCCAGCGTCATCAAGCAGATGATCAGCTTCCTGGACAACCCCGAGGTTCCTGCAGAAACTGTGCAAAGCGTCCGAAACGGCCTGCTGGCTGTGGACGCCTGGGCCTCCGCAGACTGGTGGGTCTAACGAACATCTAACCTAATGCTCACGCTTCAGACTTTGTCTCAAACTCTTCTCTCTCCTCGCCCTCCAGCTTGGGATACAAACCCTTTCTGAGCCTGATCCAGCCGCAGCTGCAGCAGTTGATGGAGTCGACGTCCGAGCAGGTGCAGCCCGAAGCGTTCCAACCCGCCAGCCAGACCACCAAGCTCAGCGCCTCTGAAGGGCCGGGAGGAGCCGCGGCCCCTCGGGTCGAAGACAGCAGAGGAGTGGCCGCCCCTCTGGGCATGACCCTACCCGCACTCGAACCTGCGGGAGGTTCTCCCCGTCCCCCTTCTGAAGACTCCCCTCCTGAACAAAGTGAGGAGCAGACAGAGGAGGAGGGAACCTACGACTGCACCTTGTCCTGAACACCGGGGGTCTTTTACCGCACTTCAACCTGGGAATGATCCGACCAATCAGCAGCAGCGACTGACTGAAAATAGACTTTGTGTGTTTATACGTAGGCACAGAAAGTACCTCTCATCGTACGTTCTTCAGTCAGTATTATCAAACCTGCAGATTGAGTCTTATCGACAAGTAGAGCCTCGGTTCAGACGCTTCGGTTTCAGTCTCTTCTAACGTCGCACCAAAACGTACCGTTAGGGCAAAAAAAAAAAAAGGGTCAGTTTTTAACTCTTTGAGTTGTTTGCAAGCTGCAGAGCGGCACGTTTTCTTTTTTTTTTTAAATATTCATGTTCAGACAAAGTTAAAGAGCAAGAGAGTCGGTTCAAAGAGTCTGTTTGATCATGACGCTACATCGAGTAGCGCATCGTGGAACAAAGCTTCAGGCGCCACCTATTTACAGGAGGAGCTGAAGTGCGTCTGAGCCAGCAGCGGGAGGCGTTTCATACTTTCATACCTCATGGTTTTAATATATTTTGATACCTTTTTCAATAATGTAACGGGGACAAATTAGCTTATTTTTCTACCAACTCTTGAATTTCCCTGTGAAGAATAGAAAAAAAAACACTCACGGTGTGAATTCTGTGTGATTCTTGACATGTCGTCTGACATTAATGTTGCGAGCGCAATTCCCTACCGCTGATCAGTACTGTTTCTTATTATCTCGTTTAAATGGCTCCAACAAGCAGAGTGAGGTCAGGGTTGGCCCATTTAAAACCTAAAATGCTACAAAAACCAAACCATTAGACACTTTATCCAGCTTTTAAATGTACAGTTCGATTGTGACTCCATGTGTTACCTAAGCCACTCTTACTGTTGGACCTTAATCCTGTTGTGAGCAGTGTTAAGATAAGAGTGAGGCATCCTTTTTAAATCTGATTATGACTTCTAATTGATCCACTCCCTCAAATCTCAAACTGATTTTCTGAGTTTGTGTGGTTTTCTTAACGCTTGTGCCACGTTGTGTTCATAAAGTATTAACACGGAGTCTTTGATCACTCAGAGCTGATTTTATTGTATTAGACCTCATTATTGTTATTATTTATTGGCATCGTAGCTGATTTGAAGCGTGGAGATTTAGTTTTTATTTAAATGCCTGAGAACCTGCTTCCACTCGAAGTCACCGGAGTGATGCGTACAATCACTAAAGGTTCGTCAGACGTGTCAGTATTATTTTGTGCAATGCGTCGAAAATGTTACTCGAGCTTTATGTTTTTATGTTCACCACTTTTCTCGCCGGTTTCTTGTCGTTCTAGACCAAAACGTGTTGTATAGGTTTGTGTGCGAATAAGCTCTTTATGAATGATTTGTTTTGTAGTTTTCTGTCGTTTTAAAAGTACCCACCTTCTGTCCTTGTGTGATGTAAATTCTGTTCCTCATCTCCACTAAGAACAATAACCTACAGCCACACACACACACACACACCACGCTGCTCGGCTGTGAGCTTTACCTGACTTGAAAAACGGCAACCAAAGACTTTTAACGACCAGAGGCCTTTCTGTCAAAACCGCTTCGTTTAACCGAACAAAATTTCTCCCACCTGAAGCATCAACGCTCCGGACTGATGCTGACGACAAACCAGACAATTTCCTACGGAAACAAATATTTTGGACCTTTCGTGGTTTTTCTTCTCTGCAGGATGACGGGGACGTGGGGTCGGCTGGTCAGGTGTGTCTCATCACAGGCCACGCCCCTAAATCCTGTTGTGTACAGTTTCAAAGTATTGCCTGTTTATTTAGAGTAAAGTATCTCTGAAGCAGCAGACATCCTGAATGCAGTGGAAACAAACACTCTTGTACATTTGCTTTTTCTACTCATGCTCCATTTCTACTTTATTTTTTTTTCTTCCTGTACATAAAATAAAACAATAAATTATTTTTAAAATTAACTGCTTAGCCTGCTGCCTTTTTTAAACTAAAAATCATGTTGAGAAATGAAGCTGTAGCCTCTTTAAACAAACCTTGAACATCATTTTAAAGTACAATCTCATGTTTACTTTTACTTTAGTATCTGTCACACCCACTTCAGAAGACGGTCCTCTGTGGTACGAGTGCAACACCATCTTGTGAGTGGCAGGCTGTCAATGCAAATGTATCAGAATTTCATTTTTCTATCATTTTTTATGGAGAAAATTAGAGTTTCATCCAAGCAATTTATCACAAGCTGCACAAATAAGTACCAGATAGAAATAAAAACAGTGTTACGGTCAAGTTTTTACTTTAAGCAAACTGCTGTTACGAAAGATACGGATTGGTGAAAATATTTTCAAATAAAGTCAAAGAAATTATTTAGTAAAATGGCTGGTTTTCCACATTTTTCCAGCCTCACTTAAAAAAACAATTCTCGTGAAATAGAAAATTAAAAAAAATACAATCACCGTAAGTCTATTAAAAATTGACAGCTATGATCAAGTTTTATTGTACATGAATGTTTCCATGTCAGGTTTAAAAATCATAGCAACTTATTAAATATTGTAAATGGGATGAAAACATGCCATGGGTGTTTTTTTTTTACAAGAAAAAATAAAAATAATAATCCATAATGCAGATGTAAATTGGCAGCGTGTTTTTACCCGATATATGTACTGAGATGTATCTAAATTTAACATGTCATATTTGAGAGCTCTGGAGAAATTTATCAGCAAGGACAGTCTCCTGAGAAGAACCAACAAGTTCAACATTACTTAATTTCTGCAGATGGTGCATTGCTCCTTCCACAGATTCAGACTCAGAAACAAGGTTTTTTCCCTGCATGAGGCACAGTCCTCGCCCTGTCCAAGATGGCTGCTCGCTCTGACCATGAAAAGTCACAATATACCTCATTCTGTAAAACTGCCTGACTTCCATTTTTGTGTTTGCTACTGTCCATTAGCTGTGGCAAATCATCTTAAAATAAATCCACTCCAAAGATTATTTGGTAATAATTTCCTTTTGCAAGTTTAATTAGCAAAATATCTCAGACAGGCACACAACACACACAGGCAAAAACATTGTCTCTTTTACTTCTGGCTGCAGAAGCTAAATATTAATTTGAAATAAAACACAACCATCATTCATATAGTTAGAAGCATTTTAATTGCTAACTAAGTTCAAGCATTTTGCACAAGGTAAAAATCATTTCATTCTTATCGCTCCCATTTAAACAAATAGATCAAAACATTTTTAAAAAATGGTAATCATTTCATTTTCAGAAAAAGAAATGAGAAATATTTTATTAAAAACAAAATATTAAAAGTAAAAAGGACATTTCAACATAATGCATAAAAAAGTCCTAACCAATCAGTTTATTCCTGTCATTTTCTTTAAATGTTAAATAAGAAGGGGAGAAAAGGCTACATCCAGGTGCGTTTGTGCTAAACAGCCGTCAGTTTTATATTAATACATTAGTTCTGCTGCATAGTTTGCTACAGAAATATTACAAGAGTATTTTTACAGTATTTTTAGCTTAACTGTGAGCACAGAGAACAGAGACGTTTAACATCGACTCAGACCCACATTTACAGCACCGCCTCCATCGTTCCCACCATGTTTCATGTCAGAATTAAACAAATGTGCTCAACTTTTAAACTCAATGCAAAACAAATGAGAAAGTTAACAAATTCATATTTTAAAAACAATAACTTAAAAGGTATTATTTTTCAAATAGACTGCATATGAGCTAAAACGTTATGCAGTTGTGGTAAAAGGTTTTCCTACACTCACGGGCATTAATGTTGTAAATAAAACATTCTTTATGATTGTACAGCATACAGCCAAATGACTGTATTCAGCCACAATGACAAGAGATCCCCTTTGATGTCACTTCGTGTTTCATTTTTGGCTGAGTGAAAAAATGTGTAAAATTATGTGTACTATGTTTCTTAAATACAAAGATGTTTTCTTTGACTTTTTGTATTTGAAGGATTTGCATGTCACAGACACTTTAACACATGCACCCCAATGCAATGTTGAGTTTGTGTGGGATAAAGAAAATCCACAATAAATTCAAATTTATGCACCCAATTTTATTAAAGTACTGTTCAAATTAATCTTTAAAAAATAATACTATTATGACATTCGGAACCATGATGAATGCACAAAACCTTCTGACCACAACTGTAAAGTAATATCAACCTATTTAAAACCACCTTTTAAACCATTCTCTCTGCAAATATCAAAAACAAAGAAGAAAAATGAGGCATTTTGGATACTCTGATCACAAAGAGAAATGTTGGAGTCACAACTCCAGATGCTCCTAACATCTGTTCCAGAGGCCAGTAATACTAATAATAATAAAAACATTTTACTTGTTTCCTATTTGGCAAGTCAACCTCCTGAAACAAGGTGATCTATGAAAGCATCAAACACATTTTCACTTAAGATTCACAAGGTCTAAATCCCCCCCCAAACCATGAGATACATGTTCAAATGAATCTGGAACCAGAGGTAGGCAACAACAGAACATACTGACAGAGATTATAAACCAAGAAGATAATCTGTAGAACACGAGTTGATCAGCTTTAACCCTCATTCTGGTGTTGAACTTAAATGTTTGATCACTGTGGAGGTAATGGTGACAAAGTAGAACAAGAAATACCAATACGTAGCTGTGTTTTGTTCACCCAAAAATAAAAAGAAAAAAGAAAGAAAATAATGGAACTCCCTATGAAATGACAGAAAGTGCAACAACCGTACAAAATAAATGGCAAAGGTTTCCACTAAAGGCTCTTCTTCTGCAGCATTGGTGCATCGTTTTACATTCTCCAACACAATAAAGGGTTTTAACTAAATGTTTATGTGATCAACGAGCAAATCAATCAAACCTTTATTTCCAGATGAAAGATAAATCTTTTATGGCAGAGAAATCCCAGATATTGTGAGTCATGAAAAAAGGTTTTGTTCAGGAGGCTTTGTTGAGTATTTTACCAACAAGGACAGATTTACTCAGAGAGGAACTTTTTCATTAACAAGCAAAAACAAACTATTTTTCTTTCAAAATAAAAGCCCAAACATTAAAACATTTTGGACAACTTGCGTTTTTCTGACTTTGTAAAAAAAAAATTAGCCGAAGTTAAATATACTTTTAAAAACAAAAAACATTTTGAGAAAAAAAGAATCAATGTATGAATAATTTAGAAATGTAAATCCCATAAATGCCTACAAGTGGTTTTATATTTTACTATTTGTAGCTAAAAAAATAAAAAAGGTTGATTTAAATAGCTAACATTTTTGTTAAAACGAATGTCTAAATCAAGCAAAAAGTTAAATTCTTCCGTGTCAGAAGTGTTTAAAATGTATTTTTACATACTCAAACTTGGCATCTTACAACTGATTTTTGCATTAATCAAACAAAACATAGTCAAATAAACAAAACAATACATTTTATAGTTTTTATAATAATTAAAACAAACAGATTCATTTTACGAACACAAAATAAACCAAAACTAACAATTTTAGTTTTTTTTCTACAGTGTCTCACATTTTTAAATAACTTTTTATTTTATTTACAAAACTCTATTCACTTTGTTAAAATAAAAACTAAATACATTTTGTAATGGCGACAATTTTTGATATTTGTTCATCTAAAAGATTCACTTTTCATCATAGAATAAAGTTTAATGAAACAGTTTAAGCAGAAATAAAGCCACTGTAGTCAAGTTTTTAAAGGAAATGTCATGAACACTAGAGCTGGGATTCACAAAATAAATTGAGATGACAGAAAGTTTTTTTTTTACTCAACTCCAACAACAAAATTGTTTCTTTCCTAAACTTTAAAAAAATAAGTTGTGAATATTTTATTTTTTTGCCTGCTTTTTCTGTTTAACAAGCCTATTTTTCTGCATGTGAACGCCACATCCTATGACAGCTTGAGCAGATATTTCTTATTTAAAACACGTCTTGTGAGGAACAATCAGGGAACTCGTTAGTCGAGGAAAACGTCCAACGCTTCGGTTTGAGTTAGAACGCAGTCAGTATGTTTTTACACCTCCAGCTGCAGGAGGTGATGTTGTTCTCGCTGCAGGCGAAGCCAGAGGCTCATCAAGCCTGATGACTTCCTGAACACTTTGTTGATTTAAAAACAGGTTAAAGCAGGTTAATCGTTTAGAGAAGAGACGCCAGCAGAGGAGAGAAAGGAAGGAAGGGGGAGGAAAGTGAGTGAAATGGAGAGTTGAAAGAAAAGGCACAGCTGAGTATTAAAAAATAAAATAAAACAAAACCTTAAACTCCTTTGTGTCATTAAGTCAGTAGTGAGCGCGAGGCTTGTAGTGGCCCGAGTGGCGGTCCTGCTCAGGTGGGCTGACACAGTGATGGAGGTCTCTGAGGCCAGCTGGGACACAGCCATAACATTAGTGTGTTTGTTTCTGTCAGTTTTCTTCTCCACACTCCTCTGCTTCAGCCTCCACCATGCGTGACGTCCTCAGTATCGATACATGTTGTAAGTACTGACCCAGGAAGAGGGGAAAGCCCACGTGGGGAACCGGCGGAGGATTTCCTCCAGCTGAGCAGTTCGACTGTCTTTACCAAAGAAATAGTGTGTAGATATGGCGACTGAGATCATCCCCTCGGGGCCAGCTGGGTCCGGTTCTGCAGGAGGCTGACAGACGGAGAGAATGAAATAATGAATAAACCGTTACAATAAAAACAAAAAACGTACACCATATGCTGAAAATCTCTAAACCTCTAATTTAAAGGCTGTCATGTGATGTTAAATGCAAACAAAAGAGCAGTGTTCCAGCAGACATTACCAGCTGAGGCCTTAATAACACGACAAATCTAAAAAATGTCAAAAATGCTAAAGAAACCTGCGTGGGTACAAAGAGGAAAACCAGGATTTCAAATGACCAACAAGTCAGTAACATTTTACTGATGGACAAAAACATCTAAAAATAACTGAGGTTTGCAAAAAACACTTTCACACCATCCTGTTGAGATTTTATGAGAAGAATGATCTAAATCTTTTGTGTTTGTGTTGCTAAGTGGCAGCAGCTCAGTGTGAAGCTGCTACAACACGGTTTCTGTCAGAACAAAAAGAAATGTGACCCCAGAGGCTCATTATGTAGTGTAAAACAGAGGCTGTTCATATTGGTTGTTACAAATCCAGTTCCCGTGATTCAACTGAAAAAAAATAAATAAAAAACATACTTCAAAAAGTTTTCCAAACAATGTTGTTTAATCATAAATAATTGTTTTATCCCGCTCTGCTGCTTGTTAAGTATGAAGTTCTACAACTTTGTTTGATGATACACACACACACAATAATAACACATCATAAAAATATTAATGAGAAGATAAGAATGTTTGTTTAGACTTTACCTGGATTTCAAACCAGAAGGTCCACGTCGGAGCGTTGAGGCCGTGGGAATAAAAGATGAAATATTCTCCGTTCAGGTCGAGCTGAGGCGTCCCATCACCAAAGGACCAAGTGGAAAGGCTGGCCCCTCGGTGAGGCATCAGATACAGAGACATGTGGCTGGGTCCTGCACAGGAACTTTCTACTTTAACACACATTATTTACACAAACAGAACAATCTCTTCAACAGTTTGGTTCTTAAAAGATCAATTTTACCTTTCACAGTGAATGTCATTTTGACAGTCCCCCATCTCGTTTCCTCTTTGGACAGAAGGCTGAACTCCACTGGAGAACTAGGGGAAACTCCTGAAGCTGGAAGGTACCAGTTCTTCCTACAAATCCAGAGAAAATACTTAGAAAGTCTATTTTAAAGCAGAAAAATGCTGCACGTCTGCAACGCTGACCTGCTGAGGAACTTCACCGGCAGGAACCACGGGTAACCACAGAAGGGTCGGTCCTCCCTGCAGCGGGTCCGGATGCTGTCGTTGATCTCTGGGATGTGCGGCGTGATGTGCTGCACGCTTGTGAAGTCAAAGCTGTTTATCCAGAGACCCGAGTCCTGACTCTCCACCTGGCCCTGAAGGTTGTGGAAGGTCCTTGTGGTATGCTGCAGGGGATAGAGTTAGTATCTTTAAACTGCTCTAATCTGCTTACAAAGACATGTTCGCTTACATTCATTTAATTTTTTCCTTCACAATTTGTCATTATGGTGCATTTTTAAATAATTATTGACAAAAAGCAACTCTGTTGATTTAATACGTTTCTGAATATGTGTTGTGACTTTGAACCTGCAGGAACACTCTCTTCGGCCTGGGGCTGTGTGGATTCCCCGAATATGGAAAGAAGAGGCCGGCCGACACCAGCAGGAACATGACTAAGAAAACTGAACCCAGACCGGCCAGGATCCACTTTGTGCTCTTTACCAAGTAGATGAAATGCAGCTGAGACAGAAACAATAAAAAAAAACAATAGAACAAATGTAAGAAATACGACATTTACAATAAGGAAAAAAACTGAATAAAAAGCTTAGTTACTGTGTGAAATTTGAGTGAATATTTACAAAAAACGAGGAGAGGAAGATGGCTGCCAGAGTGACCAAAGAGGCCATCACCACATCAGGAGGGATTTCTGTTCCGCTGCGGCCCATGATGGGGGTGAAAATCTCAAACACCACCCAGATCAGGAACATGAGGTGGACGTACGGCAAGGTGAGCCCTAAAAGGTACAGCAAGCTGTACTTCAGTGATGCTCCTGAGATAAAAAAAATATAAACAAACAAACATATTTTAACAGGCATCAGAGTGGTCGTGTCAATGCTTAGTGTAACTCAGAAATTATAACATAAGATTCAGTGTTACATGTTACCAGTCCAAGTTGTGGAGGCACTGGTACAGCTGTCTTCTATAGGTGTTGTTTTTTAATATTGTTAATATTATTATTATTATTGTTGTATGGTTGATCTGTTTTTCTTGTCTTTGTTTTGTGGACATCAAGTCTGTAATAAAGTTTGATAATTAAATGTCCTTGATGAAGAAACTATGCAGCTGTTGAACACGATTACAGTAGAATTATGTGAACACTGATTCAGCATTTATTATTTTAGCCCATTTCATCATTTAGCTACTGCTTTACTAAATGTATTTAGTTTTGCTCATTTTAGCTTGTTGTTAAACTTGTGCTAATTTTAGATTTTAGCCTCTATTTCTACTTATTTTAGCTTTGAGCTACTGGTTTGCAGGTTTTAGATTGTAGCTCCTGATCTAACGTTTTAGCCACAATTTATCTAGTTTTAACTTTTAGGTATTGTTTTCCTAATCTGAGCCTATAGATACTTTTTTCTAAATTTAACTTGAAACTAAGATCTTGCTGATTTCAGGTTTAAAACATATTTTGCTGGCTTTAGCTTTTAGCTGTGATGTAGCCAATTGCAGAGTTTAGCTACTGCTTTGCTAATCTTAACTGAAAACAGCTTCTTCAGCAAATTTCAGCTACGTCCTTCAGCAGTCGGCATTCATTCTACATTTTTCCAGGGACGGTTACCTCTGTGTTTGAACTCTTTGGTCAGCAGCAGTCTAGTGATGAGGGGGAAAGCCACCATCAGCATGGGCACATAGGCCGAACACAGACCCCGATAGGTCAGCCACACCAAGCTGTAGCACCACAGCAACAAGCTCACATCGAAATACAGATCACCCAGCTCCACCAGACGCACACCCTGTGTCCAAACAAAAAACATCTTAATGCTGCTTCTGAGGATTCAAACTAGCTAACTTTCCTGAGCTCAAATTCTCTACTTTAGATTTTTTTTTGTTACCCCAACAAATGTAGAGATCGTCAAAAGCCCACTTACCCCATAGTACAGGTTCTTGGCCAGAGTGTGGATGAGGATAATTTTTCCAGTGGCTGCAGCTCCATACAGGCAGATTGCTGCATAGAAGTGAGTGTACCAAAACATGGAGCGTCCCAACAGAGTGATGAGAAGAGCAACGATCAGCACGGACAGCAGGGTGACGAACCAGCACAGCACCGTCACACCGGTGGCACAAGCCAGGTCCCGAAGGTAACGCCCACCTGAACACAGATCCAGGTGAGTGATAAACATCATGTGAGTAGCAGAGGGGAAAACCTACAGCATCCAGAACCGCACCTCCAGTGCCAGGCAGCAGGGCCTTCTTAACCAGATACAGGAAAGTGGCGGCTGACACCATGTAGTTCAGGATGGTGCCCACGCGGGCAGGATAGGCCACCACCACAACTCCCAGCAGGTCAAAAAACACCATGTTGCCATGTCGATACTCTGAGAAATCCGCCAGCGTTTCTGACATTAGCAGGTGCTTCAACACAGCCAGGATGTTGTCCCCTGCAGACAGGAAGTGGCGACAGGCTCAGACGGCGTTAAAGGACAGCAGCTTGCAGTCAAAACAAAGAGGAAAAAGAGTCACAACAAAAATGGAACAATAAAAAGGTGGTTGGAGAACTTGTGGGTTTTGTTTTTCACTACTTGGAAGTCAGCCCCCACAGTCAGAGGAAGTTAAGGGTTTTTATGACTAAACAGGAAAGTGACAACTCTTCATCACAAGACAGCCGACTTGAGCTTGATGTTAACTTTTCAGCTTCTTGAATAAACTATAGAGACATAAACACAACCAAAACCTATTCATTTAATAACATTTTTTTCTCCACGAGACACAGCTATACCTACATACTCACTAGATTTATTCCATGACAGGACTGAATGTAACAGAGGACTATAACCTGAATAAAATAAAATGTTCTGACATTTAATATATCCCACTAGTCTTTCATTCATACTGAGTGCAGAAGTATTGAGTCATCTTTGATTTCTTTAAATTTTCCTTCTAAAAAGTCCCCCTGTAATCTTTTAAAATGGTTTTGATCCATGTTTTTCCAAACTTTCACTGCTTCCAATCCTGTGTGTCAACGCAAGACAGAAACTTACCAAAAAATCTATTCTTATTGAGTTCTTAAGGGGATTTTTTTTGTCACAAAGACAAAATTTACTATAATTTCTTTAATGAATTGATGAAAAATACCAAAGAGAACACAGTTTTGCAAAACTAAATGAGTATTTTAGCACCAACACGGTAGAGCTGATGATCAGCTGAATGGTGCATTCCTTTGATCCGGTTTTTTAGATACTTTCACCTGCTGGAAATACATTTTGGAAACCACATACTTCCTCTTTAAACTACACTTTTTTATCCAAACTAGGTAGATAATAATCTGATAGATTAGATACTGAACTGAACATTAAAAAACTGCCAAACTCTAAAGAAAAACTTCAGAGATCTAAGACCACTTTAAGAAATTACAAATTAGTTTGGCTCCTTTGATGCAAAATACAGAAAATATAAGTCATTTAAAAAATTTACCGTACACATGAGGGAAAAGTAAAAAGTAGTTTATGTAAGAGCATGTTCATGTTGGTGAACGAGACGACAGCAGAACAGTTCAAATGAACAAATGTGATTCAAAATTCCTGTGAAGGTAGGTTCAGTTGTGGCCTCTCCACAGTTACACAACAGCTGTGGATCAGTCGAGTCATCAAGCAGGCTACAGTCACAAGGTTCAGTACAGATGAGAACTCCTGTTACATCAGTAGAAAGCAGCTGAGTGCAGCTTTTTGTGCCGCCTCGGTGTCGTTAACGGCTCGCAGTCGAAACACAAAGCTCAATTGTTCTTCCGCCTCGCAGGACAAGAATTGTAAACAACTGAAAGTGTAACGCTTTACTTAGAGCTGGTTTAGCCACAGATCCTCGTTCTCTTTATAAGAAACTATTAGATTTGTTTAGAAAAGCTCATTTTACTCACAGCTGCACAATAGTGAGAAATGTTTTTCTTGTGTTTAGAGAAATCGGTCCAAAATGATTTCAACTAAATTAAACTTTTTTTTTTGGCTTTGAAGCAGATTTTCTAAGAAGGGGGAAGTCAAAAACCTGTTGTTTTTAAATCACAAGCTCATGGTGCATCCTCATCTCATGAACTGTGTCCTAATCTCCACCTTGAAAAATATTCTGCCTTCTTAGACTAAAAATACTTTCTTCCTCCCTCTGAAATCTCACTTTGCCTCTCTAATAATTCATGCCTTTCACAGCGAGTTGCTGCAGAAGAAGAGGGAGGGAGACGTCCAGAAGCTGCTGAGGGAGATAGGAAAGATGCCAAATGTCTTGGGCTTTTAGTGCTGACTGATTGGATTTTCTGCTAAGTAAAGCCGAATAATTCATTTTGGTTTATTCAGTTAATTCAGCAGCACCGATGCATAAAGTAGATGAGAAGAGTCTGTTGCCAGTCAGAGTTTTTGTATCTCAGAGAATAAGATGAAAGCGATGACAAGTCTGAAGCAGGAGATAAAACCCCAACAAAAAGAAAAACTGGTGCTGCAGTGACACTTTGACAGTTATTAACGACTTAATCCATTTGTTACAGACAGAAGAGAAAGATGTGTTCACGTCTGAATGCAGGTGAGGTCAGTTTTATACCGGCTCTCTGAATGGAGTCCGTCAAGATCCTGTTGGCTGTGTCGTACTTGGTGTGGTAGATGAAACCATTCTCAATGAAAGCAAGATCAATGCCTGTTTAAAAAAATAAGAGTGAATACAATAATTAAAACAGAGCAGGTTTTTAAAATTATTTTTACATCTTTTAGTTCTTACCTGGGATGTTACCAAAGTCTCTGTAAATGCGGAAGTCTGTGTCGGAGGGAATGACGCCGCTCTGAAAGACCTCCTGACCAACCACAGAGGCAAACGGGTGTTTGGCTGCCTGAACGTAGGCCTGGACCAGCCAGGGATTCTCTGGACCTTAAGGATTGAAAATAAGGAAAAAGGTGAAGTTGTTCATTCAGTACCATCCAGAAATCTAAGATTCTTTATTATGTAACACAAACAAATCATCATGATCTAAGATCTGACATCAGGGCTCCTCTACTATCGTTAACAGTTGTACAGATCGAGTTCTTCACCTGACCTCATGGCATCAGGGTTCATCAGCCCACCCTGATCCCTAAGATCAGCTGATCAACTGCTGCTTACCATCCTGAAGACTAGGCTCAAGCTCAGAGGCAACAGAGCATTTGCTGTTGCCGCTCCAAAGTTATGGAACAATTTACCCCTGAGTGTTGGCCAGGCCTCCTCTCTTTCTATTTGTAAATCTTTTAAAACTCACTTTTATACTTTGGCTTTTAACACACCATGATCTTGTCTTGTATGACAACTTAAAACACACCTGCTGTGTGTTGTACGTTTCTTTTATTGGCTTAACTTATTTTTGTCTTATTGTACAGCACTTGGGTTACCTCTGTGGTTTTTTACAATGTGCTACAGAAATAAAGTTGATTGATTGACCAGGCCCCACTGAGAGTCCAGAAGGATCTGAACCTTATAAACCACAATAGTCAAACTCAAGGCCCGCAAGCCAAGTTTGGCCCTTGTTTACATTTAATATGGCCCCCAAGGTACTACTTTAAATATAAAAGTAGTTTTCTCCTTTTCTCACTGAGTTTAGTAAGAAAATGAAGTAAAAAATTTTCAGCAATCATTGATTTTAGTGTGGAAAGAGCAACAAAGAATTGACTTCAATTGTCTTTTTTTTTGTGGTCTCTTCTTATTTTTAAGTCAAATAATTGGATTTTTATTGAGATTTTTTTTTTTTTTTAATCTGATTTGCTAGTTAGTGATAAAATATGTCTTTCTAAATGTAATATTTTTTCTTTATCTACTCTGTTACTTATGTTCAAAATGCTACATAATATATATTTCTATAGGAATAATTTTTTATCTAACCCTAACACAAGTTTTGAGTTTTAGCCCCTTTGTGTGACCAATTTTGACAGTGTCACAGGCACTTTAAACTTCTTAATTTTGTTACATTTAGTTTTTAAACAAATCAAACTATTCCAAACTTATCTGCTGTTTATCAAAGCTACATTGTTTTAATATATTTCTGATATAGCATTTTTTTATATATAATTTTCTGACTCGTAACTCACGTTAATTTTTACAAAAACAAGTTTAAAGTTTTTTTCATTTAACAATATTTTGAAACCAAAATTGTAATCAAAAAGAGAAATGTTACAGTTGCAATCCAGCTTCTGCAAGTTTAGAAAACAAGAACAAGACTGCACGCACATCCCAAACTAAAAATAAAAGCAGTTTTTAAAGTTGTGAATTGTACAGTACCTGTCTGGAAAACAACTTCCTTGCCTCCGACGCCTGCAGCCTCCAAGTTAATAAAAGCGCGCACCTGCTCAGCCCAAGGATGCTGGGTAATGAATCCATGACTCGCCTGAAATTGCGAGAGAACGAGAAAATTAGATAAAGGACAGCTTTAAATAAATGAAATTCGGGTCAGTTTTACACCCTAAAATGTGCCACGTGTCAGCTTCACCTGCAGGACGTTCTCCTCTGCTCCATTAAAGAGGAAGATCACGCCGTGGTGAAGAGGAGTGGACAGGTTGGCCAGAGAATGGAGGACTTCCAGCATAACTGCACAGCTCACTGCATCGTCACTGGCACCTGAAACATCGAGACAAAGGCATGTGTGTGTGTGCCTGCTTGTTTATGAACCAGACTAACAGAAACCGAGGCATGAAAGCTTCCATCCCTCAAACTAAGGAAGTGGTGTAAGAATAAAAAACAAAGATGGTTATTCTGATAACTCTGGCGTCACAAACACGATGACAGTAAGCTCAACTACATTACAACATGTGGAGGTGAGATCCCCAAACGAGGATGTGACCAAAAGAGATTAGCTGAACTAGAAGTATGATGCACAATTTAAGGAGAATAAATGCAAAGAAAAAAAATGAACTAAAGATTACAAACATCATGTGCTTTAGCTTTGTGGAGTAAACGTGTTCCGGGAGTGGCAGTGGAGCCAGGGTTTATTTCCTGCTTCTGCCCCTGCCAGTTATGTCAGCAAAATATTCACCCTCGCTTCAATGAAGCTTCATCAGATTTTGGAAACTGTCTCATCGTACATGCTGTGTAGACAAAAAAATATGCATTAATCTCGTTTTCTTTTTAACAATTAATGTTTTGAATTTTAAAACATTAAAAAAAAAACCTGTGTGCATATTTTCCTGGTACACACCTCTTGTATTTTATTAAGTGAAGTTTGCAGTTAATTTGCAAGAATGCAAGTGTGTGTTTGTGTTTGTATGTGAGACCTGGGTAAGCCATTGTCTCCTCCACAAGCTGTGGAAGGATGTGGAGTAAAAACTGAAAGCTTCCTGTGTCATTATACCTCTGTTTCTTTGCAGGCTTAGAAGGCAGAAAAAAAGATTTTCCGGATTGGGAAGTGTCTAAATTTCACAATGAGGATCCTGTTCAACACTGAAACCACCAAAGTGCTTTCAAACTAAGGGTTTATAGCATGCAATAAAAATCTGATGGGTTCTTTTGAGCTCTCAGTGAACTGGCAGAATTAATTTTTGTACTTTTGGCATATTCTAACACATAAATAGTAGAACAAGTCGGTGAGCAACACAGTTTTCTTTTTTTTTTTTTGCATAAAGAAGTTCAAAAGAAAAGCTAATGTTTTCTACCTGGGCTGTTAGCCACAGTGTCAAAGTGGCAGTTGGCGAGCATGAAATGCTCACTGCCACCTTTGGGCTCCAGCTTGACGACAACATTGGTGACGTGGTCGTAGAAGCTTGTGAAACCACTGAGAAAGTCGATGGAGAACGAGCCGGTGGGTCGCTGCACGTCTACGGTGAGCTGATGAGGCCCCGCCGCCGTCTTCGCTTTGACGTCCTCTATCTGCCCCAACAGGTAACTCACCGTCAGGACCTCGTTCTCCTGGCTGCCCACCGGCCGAGGGCCGACACTGGTGATCTGCTCCAGGTGCTGCCTAGATTGAGAGGTGCAGAGGGATTGAAAGAGGAGAGTGAAGCAGCCAAAGAGCCAGAAAACCAGGTTCAAACGCATTCGAGCACAAAGAAAAGAAATCATTTTTACATAACCGCAGGCATGTGTGATCACAGGACTGACTTTGAGGCTTTAGAGGTCAAACTAAAGTATTTTCCTGGAAACAGATCGGCTTGCTAAAAGGGCTGCAGACACGCCCTTGGAATGTTTGACAGAAACAACGTGATTGAAATCTCTTTCTTGAGCTTTCCTACCTTTCAGCCATTAAGTCCAATCTGTCTGCATAAACATGGTTTTAGGCAGTAAAAAAAAAATCTAGATATTATCATTAACTTAAACACATAAAGCAGAGCTGAAACTACCGTATCAGCTGGACCAAAACATTAGAACAGGCGTGCCCAAACATTTTCCCTGAGAGGGCCACAATAAAAAAAAATCGATTTGAGGGCTGCGGGCCAAATGCAATAATATAATACATGAAGTACAAATACTCCTTTAAGTAAAGTTGCTTAATCTTTTTATGATTAAGCTAGCAGCCAGTATGGTGCCCCACATTTTTATATTTGTTATTTTTTTGTTAACCAATGTACGTGCAAAGAATTTTACATACACTCCAGCAGCAAAGGTTCATGACTTTTCATAAGTTAAAATTTGAGTATTTGTGGTCCTATAAAATGTGCAAATCTAGAGAGATGTGCTTAAATCTAAATCTCTCTTGTAGTTACTTGTATTTTATGTTTAGTCTTAATATAATTCAAAGATAAAGTAAATGCCATGAGTTAAGACTATCAGCCCTATAGCCCTTTATATAGTTGGACCAATGGTTGGAAGGACTAAGTAGAAATATAGTGTTTCTACATAAAACAGAAGAATACAACCTAGTAGCCAGAACAACTGCTGGTGGGCCAAATCAAATGGCTTGATGGGCCAATTTTGGCCTGCAGGCACCATTTTGGGCACCTCTGCATTAGAAATTATGAGTTATCACCTCAAGTGTTAAAATTTGTGGGTATTGTTGTTTGTTTTCTGTGACAGTACATTTGTGATTCAAACTGTGAGGATACAACAAGAAAACCCAACAGAAACATCTAGTAAATTGTACAAAATAGTTTTCTCTGCAGAGTGAGGAGTATTAAGTAATCAATAAAAAACACTTTGCAGTGTAGGAAAGTAATTTTTTTAATGGAGATTTTGTGGTTAAGGGACACTGATGTTTCCACAACAAAACCAAAAAGACATCCCACAAAAAATAAATGTATTCAGAAAATGCTGAATTGATGTATAAAACATGAGATTAAACCTTTAATTGAGCTTTAACTATGCATTGAACAAACCTAGCCGAGACAAAACTAGGAAGTTAAATTAAAATGTCACATTTCTGAAAAGGATCTGAAATATCAAACACTGCCAGAAGTTTATAATCTAAATAGAAGGAACTAAACTTTGAATAAGTCATCTAAACTATTACATCTGCTGAGGTTTTCATTTAATATCAGCAGGTAAGGTTGCAGTTGTCATTTTTCTCCATTTCTCCTGCATTCTTTGAGGTACACAAATTTATGTTTGTAACATAAATAAAAAGATGGTTTTAAATAAAAAAAAAATAAAAACTTGAAGACTGTAAATAAAGAAGCTCTGAGCTTTAATCTGTTCGCATGCAGCACTCACTTATGGCGCAACCGGCTAAATGATCCCAAATCCTGCTGCCCAGCAAATTTTCCAAAGCTCAGCCCCAGGTCTGCTGACCTCAGACTGAATGTTATAATCCCTGCAAACCCCCTCCCCCTCCTCATGGCCCAAAGATCTGAAAACTGCCACCTTTATTCTAAAAATATATTTATTTTCTTAAAATGAGGCTCATTAATATTTAGCTTCCTGTGTTGTTTAATCAAGTATGTGCCCATATTTGGGTTTACTACTTTAATGTTATGAAACAGGTGTAACTATGCAATGTGTATATAAATTAATTAACTACACTTCTAGAAAATCTTAAATTTGTTACTGCATGTCAGCATTTACTGTTAAGGTTTCAGTGCATCTTTTAAGACACAAGTTTAACTTTTTGTATGGTTTTGTATAGTTAGTTTATATTTGTACAAGAAAAGCTTAAAATCCTGACATATTTAAAAAGAAACTAAATGTGCAGGTCTAATAATGTAAACTGTAAAATGAGTAATAGACCAAGCTAATTTAAACATACTTAATTTCTAATGTGTTAGCTTGAAGAAATAAAATAATTAAGCAGTTTTAATGAGGAAAAAGTCTACATTTTTGTTTCTGACAGGACAGAAACTGTATGTTTTATGGTTGTTTATTGTAGCATTTAAGCAGAGAATCAGGACTGGAGGAGAGAAAGGATAATTTACACCTCTCCTCTCCTGACTCAAACAGTTTGAGAGTCTGTAAACACCTGTCCTCTCCTCTGCAGGTGACTCTGGAGGTACAGGTGGAGGTGGGCCGGAAGTAAAACAACTGTCGTTTAAGCGGGTACGGTAAATAGCTCTGTCGCTTTCTGAGCTTTGGAGAAGAAGGGTCAAAATTAGCAGCAATCTCACCTGGCTCTTTCCGCGTTAAACTCCCCGCTGGGTTTGCCGATGACAAGCTGCTGCAGCGACAAATGAACGAGTCCCCACAGCAGCAAGAGAAACACGGAGACCAGACAAGCTGTCAGCCCTTCCCGCAGCAAGTACAAGCTCACTTCGGGCTTCCTCTTCGGGTCACCGCTGTACCCGTTATCCCCGCAACTGTTCTGGGCACCCTGGCTGTCCCGGGCTCCAAAACGAGGCGGCCCGGAGGGTTTTATTCTCCGGACAGCCGTGTCGCTTTCCATCTTTGAGCCACCACTACATTAGTTAGTTAGTTGACGCGTGAGTTTTTGCTGCTGTGCCCTTTTCTTTAGGAAGATCGACGGGTCGTGGCGAGGGACAAATTTAGTGAGGAGGAGGGAGGGCTGCGAAAGAAAAGGAAACGAGGAAAGAAACAAAATTGGAGGGGGTTGAGGGATAAATGAAAAGTGGAAATTAAATAGTGAAAGGTAACAAAACATATAAACATAATTTTAGGTAACTGGACGTATTTCTGTTGTTGATTATTCATATTGTTACATAATCTCTTGATTACAAATCATAATCGGTTTAGTTAAATCCACCAGTGTGTTTTCATCACAGGCCCTAATATGCAATCAAAATAATTGGCATCTTACAAAAATAAATCGTACAAAAAATATATCTCAATTTAATTTATTAAAAACATTTTAGATCAAATTACATCACAACAAATATGCTTCAAGAAGGACCACTAAACCCTACCTAAAAGCTATAAATGGGAGAACAATGCATTTGTTATTAGCACTATGAAGCATGGTGGTGAGAGCATCATGCTGTGGGGCTTGACGTATATATTCACTTAAGACCAGAATTTAAGAAATATAGAGATAATAGACCAAACAAACTTTTTACACAATTGGGACTGTCATTTTAGAAAACTTAAACTGCTTCATATACAATGTTGCAGTTTTCACTCACAACAATGAAATTAAAATCTAACATGTAGCATTTTAGATTCATCATGTGTAGCATGCTAAAGAACATGGATTTTGGGTTTCTGCGGGGGTTGTGAACATTATCTAACCTGTGTGCCCTGAGCTAAAGCAGAAAACAACACATTTATTAGAAAATAACAGGGACGGTACACAATGACAACATCAGATAAAGAATCGTATGCCTTCGATACAGTTTTTTCTGATGGCAAGTCAGACAGTAATATCTATCTCATGAATAGTTTTATTTGTCATTTACTAGCATCTACGGCCATGATCTTAGCACAGTTAGCATTAGCTGAAGTGCAACATACGTTCAAAATAAAAGTTTCTGCTTCCGTTTCAAATGAGATTCACAGTGAACGAATAAATACATTTTGATTTTATTTTGAAGTGTGAAGGAAGTAGTGTTGCGTCATTGTTTGTCACTTGCCCATTTGCTTTCTTTAGGCAGCTCTGGCTTCGTTGAAGCTCATTGCCAGCCTAGCATAGCAGAGAGCAGTCAGCCAGTCGTGTCTCTTTTCGAGGCCGGATGGTAAAATCCAACCTCCAGCGGATCCTAAACAGTCATTGCTTTGCTCGCGAGAAAGAAGGAAAACAGCAACCCTTTACTACAATGGCGGATTTAAGTAGTACTGGTATCTGTGAAATGATTGGGAAGTAAGTAAACTACGAAAGATAGCACATAGCTGCGTGAGCTAACTGTGTGTGGGGGAGGGGTGGCTAAGATGGCACAGCAAGTCATCACAAAAAAGCGGAAATGACACAGAAATTATGATTAGTTACATAATAAATGTAAACTTCATGTTATATTTAAGGAATTGTTTTAAAATGTGCATTTCGGGATGAGTATTGCTATTTTTCTCTGTCTCGACCGTCAACCTTGGCACTGTTAGCTAATGATAGCAACCGACGTCGAACTTGCGTTGCGTCATGGTCTGCGCTAGCAGGTTTAAGAATTACCGACAACAATAAACAAATTAATTAGATAATTTCACAGTCAAACAATATTTTTTTTTTACTGTAATGACACAATAGTTTTTGATGAAAGTTCCGAGTAGAATTATATCTCTGACGTCAAGTCCCTTGTTTACAGACAACATTCTAATTTAATAGAGTAGGACGAGTGATTTCTCGTTTATTTATTCGCACTTCCTCGTTGAGAAAACAGTGGAATTCTCATTCTGTTCAGGTAGTTTAGAGAGGCCAAGAAGTAGACTTTACCAGGCCTCACATAAGTCAGCAAAGGTGATCCAGTTGTATGACCAATTACTACGCACTTTACTTTACAGCATCAAAACCAGTTTACGGCAGGACGATAACAGCACGCAGAGATGGAGATTACTTCACACATGTGTAACTGATATCACAGTAGTGATCAAATAAAGGATCCGGAATATATGACGAGATGAGCTTTAGTATAAATAAAATTATATATTAAAAATTTGTCACTATTGAGACTAAGAATTAGCAAATCCCAAAATTCGAATCTCTTATAGCTCTTTAAACTGATAACTTGTTTTTATTTTACAATATGGAAGCAGTTTTTGACTGTGTACGCAGCTTCATGGTTGATTTAAAATGGGGTCATCTGCTTTCAGCCTGTCCCTGCACTGTAGTAGTACCCGCGGCCCGGGGCCTCTGTGGTGCTCCTGATGCCCCTCTCCCACCCCTGAAGATCCCAGGTGGGCGAGGGAATGGCACACGGGATCACGCTCCTTCAGCTCGGCCGATCTACACAGTAAGTTCATAAGATGAAGTTCTTGGATTTGCAGCGTAAGCTGGTATTTGTGAAGAAATCGGTGGCTCTGACTTAGTCATCTTTGCTTTTGATATTTCCTGGCAAAGACTGTAAAAGCATGTTTACACTCATTCATTTTTGTTGGTCTCCCTTTTACATTCAGTTTTTGTCTATATTTCAGTCCTTGTTGAACCTAAAATAAAAGCATAATCTCTTTCAATTTAAACCACCAGCAGTTGTTTTTAAAAGTTTTGTTCTTTATATTTCTTTATTTTTTTTCAGGACCGAAAGTTGACAGTAACAGAGGAGCCTGCCGGGAATGGACGTCCTGGGATGCTCCACTTCCAAAGTCGTCCCACAGTTGCAAAGACCATACAGTGGGACGCTGTCCTTAGCAGCAGCGCACTCTATGTGGAGATACCTCAAGACCCTCTTCCTGAAGGGAGCAAGGAGAGGTGAGGCCACATTGCAAAAATCTTATAAAAAACAAAAGTCCTTGCTTCAGATGGTGTCAGATGATGGACTAAAAAAAGAATTCTTACTGAGAAAATTGAAAAAGGCAAGTAGAACCTTGAAGCTTGGCAACACGTATATAAGAAGTCACTTGGATGTTTTAAGTCTGGTTTTTGTTTTGCTCACTGAAACGCCTAAAATCTAAAGCTTTGGTAGTAAGCTAAATATTAAGCCAAACCCTTGTAATTTGTAACTTATCCTTGTTTTCCACTGTCTGACCAAAGTTTCCTTGTTCTCCCTTCAGTTTCGCGGCTCTCTTGGAGTTTGCTGAAGAACATCTGAAAGTTGTTAGCGTGTTTGTCTGCTTTTACAAGAACAGAGATGATCGTGGTATGTCCTGTCTTGTATTCCTTACCCGTTTTTTGTTGAGAAAATATATAAATAATTGATGTAGATGTAGAATTTCACACCATTTGTTTTTTTTTTTTGTTTTTTTTCCCCCTGCAGCTAAATTGGTGCGTACCTTCAGTTTCCTGGGCTTTGAGATAGTGAAACCAGGCCATGCCCTCGTCCCACCTCGACCTGATGTTTTCTTCATGGCCTACAACTTTGACAGGGACTCCTCGGACGATGAGTAGCCCTCCTGACAACTTCTCCACCGGTTCATTTTTTTTAATATAGTTTTCTGCCTCCCACCACATTTTCTTTAGCTTTCTTACAGTTCCAGCTTCATTCACAGCTGCTGTCATAGTTTCCTGTATAAAAGGTCTCACCCCCATGCTTTCTGTTCAAGGGAATATAAGTATCTCTTGTTTGTAGCATCTATATTTGCGTGTTAAAACTGTTTTCACTGATTTATTGATGTCACCTAAAATGGAGGGATTTTCCTGGAGTTACCATAGTAAGGCTCTATTACACATATTTTCCAATATAGTCAGTTTTATTTTCTTTCATGACAGATTTAAGGTTGGGGATTTTATTTTTTTGAATGTACAAATAAAAATGTCATCAGGTTTACACTCGGGTACTCCAACTTTTTTTTTTTTTTTTTAAATAGAATTGGCTGAGTTGTAATAATTAAATTTCTATTGTTTATTTCTGGACTGAGTTACAAATCAGAGGGACCAGTTTTTGTCACCCCTTGCGTTAGTAATACTTCAAGAGCCACTGCTTTAATAACTGGTACTTTCTAGCTTCAAACATTTTATATTAGAAATCAAGTGAAAAGATAAATGCTTAAGCATGTTTGATGTTGATGGTTTAAGATCTTTGAGTGTAATGGTACTGAGAACGGAAAAAGAAAAATCCAAAGCTCATTTTGTTTTGTTTTTTCTGCCATGTGTACCTGAAGATATTGTAGAAATTTGTTTTGAAGGTTGAAAATAAAAATCTGTGGCATTGTGACTAAATCGTTTTCATTGGATTAGCATTCCTTTTAACATTTATTTCCATGGTAGTACTGAATATGTTGTTCACCTGCATAGTGGTACCTGTTGTGCTTCTGTGATAATAAAAAGAAAAATAACTTTGTCTTGTATTCTTTGTTCAACAGTTGGGATTAAAAAAGTCTTAATATACTGACAAAGTTGGGTACATGCTACAATTTGCCCTCAAAGGTTTGTTGTAAACATAACTACTCTAAAAAAACCAAAAACCTCCACCTGATCCAGGTTCAGATGTTCCAACACCAGGTGGCGCTACAGACTGAACACTACAAAATCTACTGTGTAAAAATCTGCTGCCATCACTTCATTAGAGTAACTTTGCAATTTGATCAAATGTAAAAAATTATGAAAGGGTAGACTTTTGATGCACCCTGAAATTTATTTGGCAATACCAGTTTTGTGCAACTAAGTTTACATTTAACGTGTCTATAACAAGTGTGATACAGTATAACAATAGGCCCAAGTCTTAATAAAGCAGACCTCCAGTTAATAGGTTTGTAAATGACAATGATTTAAAAAAAAAAAGTCCATAAGTGATGTGGTCGAAGTTAAATGGAAAACTTTTTTTTACCAGGGTTGGCCAATAGTCACATTTTACCCAACCCTCCAGCTCAAAAACTTTAAAATGAGTTGTTTTTTTAAATTTGGTGTTTTATCATCTGACAAGTTACTTTTTTTGACAAGTGCCTGTAAGAAAACTCAACCTACTGATCTAAAATGAAGACCTATGTTTAATAAGGGGGTACAGTGATGTCAAAACACTGATTGCCCCCAGAGAAAAATGGTCAAAAATAAATAAGGGCTTGTTCCTGAATACATATGTTAGAAAACTTAAAATTAAAAAGGTAGATTAGGGAGATTTATTTTATTGTGGCAAAACACTATTTTCACTTTTTTTGCTTTTGCACTGCAGCCTGCACACATCCTAACATTTGGCCAGCATGAGTGACAATTTGTTTAAATTTAATACAAAATCCTGCAGGCTGAATTTTTTATCAACATGCTTCTTGTATCTTTTATAAATTACATAGTTTCACAGGGTGTTATCTGCAAGTAGGTTTCAGTCAAAAATAAATAACACCACATCCTCCTATTAAGACCAAAACTACACTACTTTAGTGACCAATTTATGCAAAATTAATATAAAAAAAGCAATAATTTGTCCAATAAATTCAGAGAAACACAGGACAAAAAGTTGCTTCTTGAATCCAAATATTTAATTGGTACATACCAAGTATTATAATGACATGTATAAAATTTCTGATCACAATATGTAGCAATGAATCTTCTCAGACCGGCGTGTGCTGCAACTGTTTGAGGTCGCCAACATAAAAACAAGAAATGACTAGTGATTAAAAACAGAAAAATAAGCAACTAAAATGGCCGGGGAAAAGAAAAAACATTGGTGTACGGACACAGGTAATAGTAAGCATTCTAGAAAAACTAAACGTGCTTTTTCAAACTTTATTTGTCAATAGAGTGCAATAAAAGTATAAAATAAAAACAACACAGCACTGAAGCCAAGCGTCCACGAGACGTCTAAAAAGTTGTTAGTATTGTAGGTTTTATGGAGAAGTTGGGGGGGGGGGGGGGGGGTGTCAAGGGTCACAGCAGAGAGAGACAGGAAAGGAGGGCTGGTAGCGCGCCAGCAGAAAGAAAAACAATCTCAACACGGAAATAATGCACATCACAGTTAGCTTTAAAGACCATAGTAGCATTTGTACTTGCATGTTTGTTGATTAACAAATAAAATAATAAAGTCCTGAATGAACAGAAACAAGGACATCACCACAAACAAACAGCCTGCTGATGAACGGGGGAGGGTGGGGGTGATTAAGAACGAGACGCGGGCTCATCAACAGAAACACAAGAAACTGATGAGTGAACGAAAGTTTTAAAACAGCTACTGATTTTTTTTTTCCCACTTGGAAACTTTACTTTACTCTGTCCACATCTGACGTTTGATTTGGTTCCTATAGGACCTGCCAACCCAGGACATTTTGAAGTACCATATCAGCAGGCGCAAATCTGTCTGAGTCGCTCACAATAGAAAACTAAAGCTACAAATTAATACAAAAAACTCCTTTAGTTAAAAGGAAAACTTTTTTTTTTTTTAGTATAATCCAAGTTTCATTGTATAATGAAGGCTTCAAAGAGCAAGAAAACGTAACGCAATAAAAAGTTAAATAAAGTGATTTAAAAGGATCCTTTTTAATATGAGATTTTTTTTTTAGTATTGTAAAAAATATTCCTACAGAGATTAAAAGAAGCTAATACGTTTTGAACAGGTGCTTTTATTTGTATTGTTTATCATGTCTAGCAGAATAGGTAGATCACAGGTACAAATAAATACAAAATAGTCTTTGTACCCAAAATAGGTAACTTTATGAAAGTCATAAAATGGTTCTGAGTGTGTTTTTGCCTGCTTAAAGCAGTCCAAGTGTGGATTTAGTTTTGAATTGCATCTGAGGAACACCCAGTTTGTGAAAAAAATCTTTTTTTTGTTATTTAGGGTCAAGAACAGAAAAGATCTGATCATATATATCCAGCTATTGATCCAAAATACCGAAACATAAAATAAAAATAAAATAAAATAAAAAACCTCCTCAAACATGAATGCTCTAAATCCTTTGTTTTTACAGCAGAGCGCTTCATTTTTAGTTTATCAAAATTAAATGACAACACCTCACTCAAACCTTCCTTTTATAAACTAGTTAGGAACAATACCTAATCATTAACTGAAAAATAGTTGTATTTTGTAATATTTACAAAATATTGGCTTCAAAATATTTTTTTCCTTTTCAGTGTACATTCTAGAATTTTTTATAATAGAAACAACGTTTATGTTTAAAGTGATAAAAAGTCCACCATGATGTGTTTATTCCCAGGTTTAGTTTTCTAAAATCTAAAAAGATATAATGTTGGACTTTATGCTAGTGGGAAACACTAACATATTTAAGCTTTAAACATCAAAACTACATTGTATTGCATCATCTTTAACATTAACTCTAAGTTGTGCCTATTTATAGCTTCATATTTTTACTTTGGGGGGTTAACTGAATGAGCAAACAAGATGTAATGTTTTACAAACTTTTAATTTCTCCTGTTTTGTGCTTTCTTGCAGCCCTTTTTGTCCCCTTTGGTTTAAAACATCTGTTTTGAGCTCCCATCTCTTTGAAATCACCACAAACAAAATGTTGTTCTTAGTGGTTAAAATTTGTGGTGAATAAAAAAAAAACCTGTAACATGTTTTTACAGATATAAAAACAAGAGAGAAAACACTCAGTCTACAGTCTTTGGGATGGACTTTGGGTTTTATGCTATTTTTATTAAATTTTTTACAAGTGCAAGTAGGCTATAAAACACATCAGGGCAAGGGAAGTTAAACAAAAAGGATTAAATGTTGGTTTTTTTTAACAAAATAAAAGCTCACATTTGTAATTTTGCATAAATTGTAGTAAAAAATCCAATAAATTGAATTAAAAGCTTTGCATTTCTTAAAAATGTTACATTTGAAGCCACAGTTTTAAAATAAAGATCAAGTTTTGGTGAAGAATGCTGGAGTTCAAAACATTTTAGTAAAATCTGCAACATTGACTAAGTTATTATAACCATTTTTGTGTTTTACTGTTGTCAACTATCTGGGGTGGCCATCTTGAATCGGACTGACTGAAAGCTAATGTGTTGTAGACGTACATCCAACACATCAGTGGTACATGAGATATTTTACTAACAGGCAGACACATGCAACACAGACAGACAGACAAATAGATTATTGTCCACCTTTGCTTTTCAGAGGCAGGTGATTTAAACCAATCAGTTATTGAGAGTTAATGTCGATACCTGACAGCTCTCCATCAGTGCCTTCTTATCTAACATACATTATGTATAACAGGGCGAACTGCCTCTGACGGTGCTGATACACAATGACAGAAAAGTTCTGTTGTGAGGGAACAGAAACCAGCAGGGTTTTGTACAAAGCGCAAACGCAGAAATGTGGAAAAAAAAAAAAGTCTCCTGGCCTTCCTAAGAACAGAGAACGGCATCCTAATGAATGCTAAAAGCTCACCAGTGAACATTTACAAGTCTAACAATAGCAGATGAATATTTGCACAACACAATATTAGCTAAGCATCCATGTAGAAAGTCTTGCTTGATTGTGGTTGCTTGGTAACACCAGGGACAACTGCAGCCTGGCCTTTTAAATGTCACTGAAAAGACATGCAGGCAGCACACCAAACACTGCTTTTAAGCAATTCAGCATCCTGCAGGTGAATCCTGATTTATATTTCTAGACAATGAAAGAAAATACCAGAATCTAATTGACTAATTGTCTTTTGCAACAAGAAAGATTCCTAAAACTTCCCCTTTGATTTTCTTTTGTAGCTTTCTTTGTCTTTTTATAAGTGCTTCGTCTGACTCCATGTTAAATCCAAGGCTACCAATTACTGTTCTCTGCCAATACACGGAAAGTTGCCCACGTCAGCTCAAAGCAAAGCAAATGTCCTCATTCCAAGTGACAAGAGCACCGAGCAGAATGCAGCCAAATGCTCCTAGCCTACAAAAAAACTGCATGTCACTAATATAGTGCAGCATTGTTTAAAGAAATAGCGCCGTTAACCTCACCTTGCAAGAAATGACCAACTTTAATGAGCATCTGATACTCAAATTTGACCCTTCTTAGCACCATAAACTGTCCACTGATAAGAGACTAAAACACTGGAGCTATCTCAGTGTTTTTGTGTTTTAAAAACTGCATACATGGTACAGAAAATGCAAGCAGGTTGGCAGGTGTTTAAATGTTGGCTTTGACGTGCCGCGGGTCAATGAACGGAACCAGCGGTGAATGTGATCGAAGGGAAAACTGAAACCGAGCGAGAGCTTTGAGATGGGCGGTGGGAATGTAAAGTCGGGGCGCTTTTTGTGCGTTTGTTTTTGTGCCCACTTATCTGGCTGGAGTAGGGAGGTGAAGGGAGAAAAAACACCCTTGGTTTTGAATTTCAGGCTGGTGGTGTTGATGGAGACGATCCAAGTTCCAGCAGATGAGGTCAGTCTCTACTGAGGTTGTTTGTGTGTGATTGATTGTACACGTTAATGGCTGTAGGTGCGATTTACATTTGCCCGTGGATAAGTTACAATATGTGAGTGCAATGCATTTCAAAGTGGAGCTCTAAGGTACTCGACAGTATACGAGGGTGCACAGAATGGATGCTTGTGTGTTATGTATCCTAGTTAAAAATGTACGTTTGACCTCATCGGCCCTTGCTGTAGCCGGGGAAGAACTGGTCGAGCAGAATCTGAAGTGTCTTGTTTTGGCTCATGGCATAGTCCTTGCCCAAGTCGTGACGGCAGGCGGGGCAGGTGTACACCTGTGCTCGGAACGACCGCTGGAGACAAGTCTGAGGGTGGAAAAAGAAGCCAGGATAACCACACCATGAGGGATATTTCTGTAGGGGTACACACATATATATATCTAACATGTACCTTGCAGACATTGTGTGAGCAGATGGTGGTGATGGGCTGAAAGACCAGCTCCTGGCAGCACACACACATGAAGATCTGCTCCAGCTTACGCAGGAAATTCTTTTACGGGAACACATTAAAGGAATAAAGAAAAAAGAAATTAAAAACAGAAAATTCTATTACATTTGTACTAACAATGCAACAATCCCATGTCTTCAGATTTGTGTTGCTTCAGTGGCTTGTTAAGCAGCGATGTGTTTGGCCAAAGTCCAAAAGGAAGGAAGAAATACCGTAATATTGCTGTAGTACTCAAGATCGATCTTGGTCTCAAGGCCATTATTTTATGGTCTGCGTTTGTATTTGGTTTTGTCTCAGTCTCGGACATTGAGGACTCAGGATATTATTTCAAGACCAGTCAAGACCACAACTGTGGAAATATCACTAAACTGCTAGAACATTATGTAATTTATTTGTCAGCATATTTGCTTTCATTGGATGTAAAACGTACTGATTCAAATTCTAGAGTGACTCATTGCCAATTATGTATTTTTGTTACCGCTGTCACCCATCCCCACTCCCTTCCACTCGCACTCCAAGAAAGTGAGCAGTAGTTGTTGTAGTCGGAGCAGAAGATGATGTCTGCAAGATCTTCAGTAACACAGTTTGGCTACATAAATAATAAAGAATATATCTATGAAACAACATCCAGGAGAAAGAATACAGAAACTTGTATGTTCTGCAGCACTTCACGTTTATAAATGGTGGGGATTATGTCTTCATTTAGAAAAGAAGCACAAAGAAACGTAAGCTATGTGTAAGTAATGTTAGCAAAGCTAGCTAGCTAACGTTAGCAATCTGCCCCTGTACCAAAATGTTTTACCTGACAAACAGTTTTAACCAATATTAGCTATACATATTAAGTTAGCCAATTGTGTACAGTATACTGTATGTTTTAAGGCAACAGTTACCTTTTTTTTCCGGTTTGGCTCAGTCTTGGGCTTAACTTGGTCTCGGGTTAGGTGGTCTTGACTACAACACACCTACTTTGTAGGCCAAATTTATACTCACCACTGTATTTTTATATATTTTTTTTTACTTATTTTCCAAAAACTAGTATATCAAGTATGCATATTAAACTGTTACTTTTTTGGACCCAAAACTTAAAAAAACAAACTATTGACTTCATAAACCGGCCGCAACTGCTATAAAAAATTAGCAATTGTCAACAAAAAAACCCAATTGCTCAAATTCAAATCTAAAAATGAAGGATTTCTTTCCATCATCTTGGCTGGAGGATTGAGTGACTTATTTGTGAAAATTTGACAAATGCGTAATGTTGAAAAAGACACACAAACACACTTCAATAAAGCAGAAACCTGATGCGAGCCAACAGGGGTGACTAAAAACTGATTCAACTATGTTTAATGTTTGGGGAGTTATACCGGCCCCTCCTTAAGGTTCTCCTTGGCTTCTTCCCAGAGCTTTTTGTTGAGTGTGTCGTCTCCAATCAGCTGTTGCTGCTGCTCTGACAGCTGGAACGTCTCCTCTATCTTCACACGTTTAGATGGAGGCTCTGGCTCTGGTGACAGTTCCGCTAAAAACACACAAAGAGACTTAAAGACGTAGCCGCTTATTTTAGCCAATTAAAAATGAAATAATGGGAATCAACACAAAGATGCTATAAACAGTGTTGACACCAGGGCATCACTGTGTAAGTGAAGCTCCACAGCACCTTCTGTTCTCACCTGGACTCTTCTTACAAGCCCTTGTCTGACCTGATTTGATTACAGTCTGTAAAAGCACCCACCAGCATCTTCAGTTGTCTTCTGCTCTCCATTACTCTGTGGCCCTTCCTCCGGTATGTTGGCTTCTGGAATCTCCTCCTTATCCTCCTCATCCTCTTCATCATTCTCCTCTTTCTCTTTGACCTTGCGTCTCCGCGGTCTCCCCCTCCTACCATAATGCTTGCTGCGGCCGCCATGACCAGGTCTGGCACAGGACTCCTTCTTTGTTTTGTTAGCCATGGCTGCTAAATAGCCTGGTGGGTACTGCAGCAAAAGACAGTGTGGTGAATTCATTAATGTATTAATTTTTTTATTTTTTTCTTGTCCATGAGCTGTTTTTTGTTTGGTCATTCTTTACAGCTGTATTCTAAATAAGAAAACAGTATGGATGTTTAAAAATGTTATGGTTCATCATTGTGTAAATTTAATATTCTCCATTATCTTTACAGTGGTCTAACCTGAACAGAAAGTCCCAGTTTCTGTATCCTCTCCAGTCCTTCAGGGGTCCACGGTGCTGGTTCCAGATCATCCCGTCTCAGCAGGTACCTCCAAACCAAGTAGCCACACTTTCCGATCTCTGGCCAGTACTTTACCACCTGAGGGCCAAAACTTTTTTTCATATGTGACCTGACACATCAAACTGAAGATTATATTTCCAAGTTAGTGTGGTGGGTTAATAGGCAGCTATATTACACTGGTAAAAACACATTTGTAATAATTACCAGAATAAAAACCAAATCTATGAGTGCCTTAAAGGAAAGGTCCAACAACTGATGATAATTTTGAATAGAAAAAAAAAATCTATATTTTCACTATATTCCCTACCACTAGAAAAGCTATTTTAATACCAGCTGGGAAATCCTGATATTCAAGTACGGTTTGAGATTTCCTCTCTCAAATGATGTCAAGAAATCCTCATTAGAATATGCTAAAAATAAAATGCAGACAGATTTTCCAGGGATCTTCCTGATTAGCAAAACTAATTAAGCCATATATCTGGAACTGCTGCTCATTATATCAGCATGGATCTTGTTATCAAAATGCAGCTTAAAATAATCAAGAATCTGAAAATGTGGCTAGTTTAGTTTAACCAAATCCTCAATAATCCTTGATTTCATGCAACAGGTCACATTTAAAGAAGCTTTAGTAAATCTTGATGAATTAAATTGTTTGACAAACATTTTGAAGTGAGTTCAGCTGCTGTAATAAGACATATGTTTATATATGCTTGTAGTGTTTTACATCTTTCTAACTCCAAAACCTAAACTCTTCTTTGAGTCCACATTAATGTTAACTTGTCTACATTTTCAGAATCATCAGTTTCTTTTAGAGCACAATATTTCAGTGTACCTTGTAAATACCATCATAGCGGTTTCCTTCTTCTGGAGCATATTTGCTGATACGTTTACCCTTAGAGCTGCGCACCACTCTCACTGGTTTTCCAGCGCGCCAGTTTCTGGACTCTGCTCCATCTTTGTCATTCAGTGGCGCGTCGCAGTTTGAGGCCAAAGCCCTGAAGGGGTCAGGAGCGGAGACGCGACAGAACGATGTTCAATAAGCGTAAAGAAGAATCACAACTGACGGGATCTCTTGAATCCCCCAAATGAACCGTTGAAATTAAAGATGTTTTATTTAAAGCATACCTGTTCATGTGGGTCAGTGTTTGGTCGAAACAGTGCTCTCCAATCCGTTTGTTTCCTGAGAGGTCACGACCCCCGCTGCCTGTGTAGGTGAACTCATCTCCCCGGTCCTGCCACAGATCACAGTCACAGTAACACAAAGACCAGCAAAATGCAGAAAGAGTAAAAAAATAACTTTTTTAATGAAACCCACCACTTCATCCTCAAAGCCTCCAGCCAACACCAGTGAATAGGAGCCATCGTTGCTGCGCCCGTGGATGCCACCAACATGTGGCCTGTGAACGCCAGCCTCACTTACCTGATGGAATAAAAGTACAGAAAACAAGACAGTAGTGTTGACTAAGAAAAAAAGATTACATTTCTTATAGTGTGTGGACTTTTACTTTTATGCACTCTAAAAAAATGCTAAATGTGCTAAACCTAAACACCATCTATAGGGTTGCTAAATTACCTTTAACACACACAACAAAAACAAGCTTAGTTTTATAAAACAACATTTTTAACTGTTACTCATTATTTTGACATTTGCAACTCAAGCATTTCTAAACCTATATGACATAATAATTTCATCAGTAGGTATTTGAAATGAGCCAACCTGCACTCTGAATTTCCAGGTGGTTCCAACAGGAACACCAGGAATAGGCCCATAGTGGTTTGAGGGAACAATCGTGCATTCTTTAGTGCGTCCCACACAGGCCATACCCTGTTTACAACAAGAAAACACATTTTCAGCAAAATAAAAGCCATTTAACAGCATGGTGGATGCTTCTACATTGCATTTTTATGGTTCCTTTAGGAGCGCTGTGTTTAAGTAAAACCTTTAAAAGGCTGAACACGTCATTTAGCTCGTTAAATTAGGTTTTAGAGTGAGAAGGCAATTGCAAAGACAAGTGCTTTAATTTTAGGGGTTGTAAAGTTAAGCAAATATTAAAGTCGAGAACAAACGCTGCGACTCAGAGTGTGTCAAAGAGCACAGGCCAGACTGTTTTCAATTAATCCGCAGAGAAAAGGAGCATTCTGTTAGAGAAAGGACTTATTTTCCATCAGTCATTCCAGGGAAGGGGCTGAGTCATGCCTAATGGCATTGTTCACGTTACACCATGGAGAAGAGCGTCAAGGAGACATAAAGTCCATCGTGGATAAAAGACACACAGTTACTAAAAACTGCAGCTATTAGGAGAGTATAAATTCAAAACAGATTGTATGCTCTTTTAACTTTTCAGTTTCAGCAGCTGAATTTATATATTTTAAAAGTTAGGCTAAGTAAATTGTTTAAAGGACAATTTCTGGCTTCTGACAAAAAATGTGTGGAGGGGGGGGGGGGTTGTTTGTTTTTTAAATTTTATTATGTGCAGCTGTTTTTTGCTGTCTGTAAAGCAAATTGCCCCTTGAAGACGATAAAGTTTATCTCATCTCATCTAATCTAATCTAAAAGAAATGTGGACAACCCTAGGTTAGAATATTTCAGGTGTTGATTAAATGTAAAAACATTATTCCATGCATGTGTAATACTTGGATTCTTCACAGTGGTGCCTTTTTTCTTTTGCTTTTTTGCTGACAAACATAAATATTGTTTTTAAATAAATGATTAGTTCCAGATTTTCCACAGATCGCCTGCCTGTCCACTGAGCACTGCGTGGCCCTGAGGTCCTACCTTTCCCCAGTCCCTTTGACTCTCAGTTGTAGCCGAAGGCATTTTGGCTTTCTTCTTGCTGGCTTTGAGCTTCTCTCCAGCCTTGACAACTTCACTAGTGTCATTTTTACAAGTTGGACAGTACCTGGCAAAGAGAGAAAAAAAAAAAAATCAATTTTCTGCTCAGTGTTTTGATATCTCAAAAGCTGTCATGTAAATCAAAACTACATTCTGGCTTCTTTCTGCTTTTTTCTGGCAGATACGGAAATAAAGAAACAAAACAGATAAATGGAACATGCAAAAAATAAAATTGAAATTGGAAACTTTTAAACTGACAAAAGTTCTTCATACACTTTTTATATCTGCTCTCTTATTTGAAGCAGCTGATAAAACATTAAGAATTCTGACTAAGTTAATACAATTCTTTGGTCTCCCACTTGGATATAATGTCTCAAAGTGAATAAATTCAGTATTTTTTCTTCTAAATAATCTCTTTGTTTTCTGTTCCAAACTGTTGAAGTCATAGACAAATCTAGAGAATAATTTATGCCATTAAGCTACAACAGATGGCAAAATAATAACTGAGGGAGGGAATCTTCCTTCTTGTAAGCTCATTACTCACCAGTTTTTTCATTAATCTACTATAAGCTAATTCTGTTTTGCAGAAAGTAACTACATTAAATAAATTGACCACCTATTATGTCACCTTTTCACATTAATTTTAACCTCAATCACTACTTAATTATTGTGTAAAGAGCACTTCATCCCACACTCAACTTGTTTAATCAGCCTTTTCTAAAATAAGAGAAGAGCTTTTTTTGTTGAGCTGCATCTCACCAGTCCTCGTCGTCTGGGATGGTGGTGAGCGGTGGGTTCAGACAGTAGATGTGGAACGCCATGTTACACTCATCACACAGCAGCTGCATGTGAGCGTCCTGCTTCCCGCCGCACACGCAGCAGGAGCAGAACCGACACTCCGCGTCCGGATCGGCCTTGCAGTGTTTGCACTCTGGTCCGCTCTTCCCTGGAGCCACAAATACATAAATCTATTACCAAAAGTGAATCTCGGCACTGCTGCGTGTCAAGATACTCACGAGTGAGTTTGCCAGTATTTATATATATATATATAATTCATACGTTTAAATTGCCCATCTGCACTTGAGAGGGGACGAGCTCCTGGTTTCTCAATCTGGTAGATTTCATCTAGAAAATGAACCTTACAATCTCCTATTACATCTCCAGGACCCCTGGGGGGAGACACAGCCATTGAGGCAGAGGTATTTAGGTACAACCTTACAGATTTAAAGGAGATAAAACAAAAAAAAAGTTGCTGTCCAAAATCAGAATCGATCAATCTCAGTAGGACGAAATCCTCACCCTAAAAGAATGTTGACTCGGAGCTCTTTGTTGGTGCGGGACGCCTGATTCAGGGTCAGGATCTCTGCATCATACCAGAAGCCTCTCTCATCTGGTGTCTCCATGTTGTAATTGATCATCACACGCATCCCCACTTGGAGCTGGTCCCACCGCAGCACTGTCCTGGCTCGTGGCCTTACGTCTACAGATTTCATCTCCACAACACCGTTTTCTGGATAACTGGAGGGGGGGGAATGACAGACACGACAGATCTAAGGACAGTACACAAACTCACTTCAAGTATGTTTAAAAGGGGGTATTGTGTTTTTCCCAGGTACATAGCTCAATTCTGTACCACAATCAAGTAACTATGTTACCTTCAGTTGTTATGAAAATAGTGTATATATGAAAAATAAATTTGACTTTGCATCAAATACCATCTAAACACCTTGAAATTATCTTTAAGACCCCACTACCGTTTACAACACTCCCACTTCAGCACATTTTCGAACAATGCCTCGGGGGTGGGCTGCTCTGTGGTGACTGAGCTCCAGGGGAGGAGCATCAGCAAAGGCCAAAATAAAACGGAACAATTACAGACCACTTGACGTCACTATCACAATGAGTAAGGAAAAGCAAAAAAGAAGAACGCTCAAAATGTAGCTGTAGCTGCTGCACAGATGAAAGGAATATTGGCCTTTGTGTGGGGGAGCATACAAGTCTATGCAAGTCTGCAGGTCCTCACACAGGACCATAAAAATGAAAACTGCTTGATAAGAGTGAATTTTAAACTGAAACCCAAATGCTGGTTAGGCCAAACTAAAACAAGTCAACTGGACTGGAAGAATCATATTGAAGAATTGAAGTCCTGTTGTTTCGTTTCAAACGTCTTGTTTTGATCATGAACACTAATAAAATGCACTTTGTAGCATTTAAGCATTGTTAATTCTCTAACCATATGCTACAAATCTGCATAATAAGATAATATCGCTGTTTTACATTAATACAAGGCAGAATTTAATTAATAATCTTACATAGAATCAATTTATGGCCTTGTTCTTTTAAACCAGTGGCTCCAACATGATAAAAGATTCTGAAAACAAAACAAAGAAAAATAACCGTCTCAAATATCAACACCAAGAACTATTTTTTAATGAATTTCTGAGCAAAGAAGGATTAGAGTTATATCCACCACATCTACACTGAATGCGTTTTTTTATGCAGCAAACTTGCTGCAGCATTTTACCACCAAACCACAAGATTATCTTTAATATAAGATTACCAAAGACTGATAAATTACTAGAACTGTTGTTTTTAGAGGAGAAGCAATAAAAAAAAATCATTCTAACAGCTGAGCAGACCAAGCGAAGCTTAATAATATTCTTTATTCTCACTTTAAGTCAGAAAGTTAAGAAAACAAATGGAGTCCAGCAGGGCTGAAGCAAGCTTGAGTCATCTATTATACATCCTGAGTGTAATTTCTTGTAACTGCTGCCCCCCTGTTGCAGACAGCAGCTGTCACTGGAGTGGGGTAAAACAAAATGAACAACAGCCAAAATCAACAAATACCTCAACTTAGCACAAAAAGCAAATATGTGCTTCGTTAGTAATTTCTTTGTTCTAACAATGCTTCTTGGCGATACAGTATTTACCACTAGGAAACCTGTTTTTTCCATAAACAGTGCCACATTTCTTGAAAACTTGCCAAATCTGCCAACGTCAAAAAAACGATTCTGCTATTGATTCTTGTTTGTGCTGCCTATTGGACTGGATGATTGAAGCCTGAAGAAACAAGACATACTGGGGTCTCAGTAGCATGTGGAAGAACCATACACAGCCACAACAGCCTGGCTCCTCGTCACGCTGCTCACCATCATTGTCACACACTACTGTGGGATCCCGTTCCTTGGTTAATCTGAAATGAACAGTGCACCCAAGCTGATCCCAGAGGTGTTCAATGGAGTTGAGGGCTGAACTTTGAATCCTCTTCACTATCAAAATGTTGAAAGTAGTCTCTGATAAACCCTGCTTTGTGGTCCCAGATTTTGGAAATATGAGATTGCCACTGGTTACCCACAAGGCTGTGTATTGGCAAGAATTTGGTGGTATGATACATGTCACAACACATGTGTCACAATATAATATGGTATATTGGGAAATTGCAATACTGTAAGTAAGACAATGTATTGACATTTCTTCAAAAGAGTATTTAAAAATATATACATAGCACATTAGATGCATAAAATCTGATTAAATTAAGTTTAATTTTATGCAATCAGACAGAAAAATAGTGAGAAGTTAAAATGTATTTCACATTTCTTCTCACAACATCCATCCATTATGCCATAATTAAAAATGAATGATATAGTGCTTTTGAGACTTGATACAATATCAGGAAATGAAATAATGCAATATTTTAGTGTACCGATATTTTCTTACACCCCTTTTGCTCCCAGGCGGTGACTATCAGACACCAATCAGTCTCAAAACAAAAGTCAAATGTTGAAAAGCTGTTTGGCAGTGGCAGAGAAGATTTGTCAAATTTCTCATGGGCACAACCCAACCCACTAATGCATTTTCCTTACAAATGTGGCACTGTTTAGAGGAAAGAAACTGGCTTTCCAATGATATAAGATTTATTTCCAAGAAGCATTGTTACATCAAATATAAAATCAATGTTTTTATTTTTTTGTGCCATGTTTGTTAATGAAAGGGTTGAGCTAAATGAAACACAGAGTCATTGTTTTTCTCTGATGATGGGTTCAAAATGTTTTGCTTAAATTATTTGCTGGATGACCAGCTAAAACTGAACATTATATATAATCTCTTGTCTGGCTTTAAACATTGTGCATCGACCTAAACAGCTACAATTTCCTTTTTGTTAAAACTAAAATTTTAGTTAAAATGTGATGCAGCTTGATTTCCTACACAAATTGGTAGCTTTCGTGCTTGTCATCAGTGGTAATTATGCTTACAGACGAACAATGTGTTCACACTGAAAGTTTCCACACTCGGGCCTGCTCACACAGTGGGAGGTCAGAGGCATAGTAAGGGATTGCATGCATGAGAGAGTAGTGCCTCTGTGTACGTCTTGCTGGGAAAACTGACTCTAAACTGGGTCTTACAGTAAAGCAGACCAAAAGCAGCCAATTTAGCTCGGGCAAAATAATTGCTTCACACAAGAATAAGATGGTATGGTGGTAAAGTATGCCTTTCTTGCTGAGTAGCCTAGAACACATAGCTTTAAATGGTCTGAAGAGGACCAATAGACCGAACAGTTTTGGCACAACTAGTTCTATGAAGAGGAGGTCGAGAACCGTGCATGAATTTCCTCTTTTTTAGGCTCAAGGGATTAATGAGGTTTTGAGAAGAGTGGGGAAGGGTAAAGAAAAGCAACAAAAAAAAAAACACACGACACATGCCGACATTTGCTTGTACGCACACAAACAGATAAAAGAAACATAAAGGATCATCAACTCTTAACGCAGAATGGGACTCAGCTTGAACAGAAAGAGAGCAGAAAGAAAACAATAAAAGCTCAAGTGACCGGGTTTAACATACTTCAGACACATAAACAAAGAACAACATAGAAATGTCAAAATAAATCTATAAAAAACATCTTAAATAAACCAGAAGGCTAAAAGCACCACTAAAATTAAAATTTGTATTGTGAAAAAGCATTTAGGAAAGATGCTGACGTAGAAAAGAGGGGTTCTTAAAACAAACCAAAAAAAAAACTGGTTGCTGCTATTTAATATTAACACTGGTGTATCCACATTCTGCACACTCACAGTGTACACATTTTAGGCTGCACAAGAACTTCAACAAAGCAGTCACACTGACCTTCACAAAGCCAAGTGTTTCTGCTGCTTACTGGCTCACACTGTTTATCCACAACTACAACTCCCACTCAGATTAGACAACCCTACAGCTTCAACCCTACAAGCAAGTAATGGAAGCCATGGAAAACTATTCTGTTCTGACCAGACAATGGCCGGAGGGGAAGAAAAAAAAAATTGTCATGCTGAACCCATTTTGGTAAAAGAGGCAAAAACTGCCAAAGAGTTTGGCAGTGATTCAGCAGGAACATCAGTAACTCTAAACAACTGCCCGTGGTTAAAGGGTGGAGGCTCACTCTTTAAAAGCTGCTCCAAAGTACAATTTATGAGCGGGATGTCGCAGCAACCGCACAAATACTTTTATTTGGCCTGAATGCATTTCAAATTAAAGGCCTAGCATTACTTAAAGGAATGCATATAGCTCGCCACCTTTTCATGCCAGGGAGTTTAACTAAAATCGTTTTAATGATGAGAAAAAACAGAAGTCGACAATCTCAAAAGAATGACTCTCAGCTACCATTCTAAATAGATCGATATCTGTAAAATTAACTGAATTATAGCCATTTTAGAGTTGGTAACGTCAGTTAGCTGTGGCACACATCTTGAATTAGGTTGACTCCAAATAACAATGAGTTTTAGACGTACATTACCTGCAGAGAAATTTACTCAAATCTGTCCTAATAATTGATAAATATTTTGCTTACAGACTGAGTTGAATCTCCTTGTTAAATATTTAAGCAAAGATGTTGCCCAATATGTAGTGTTCAGAGTGTGTGTTGTGAATGTCCCTCAACTACTACCACACCAGATTTTAGCTCAGTATCTGTAAAACTGGCAGGTTTGTGGCCTTTTTTGTACTTGTTAAGGTTATTCAACTATGGCAGACATCTTTATTAGGGCTGACTACAAAGGTTAAACATTTGTAGAGATTTATACAATAGTCTAATAGCGCACAGTAAAATTTGTCTGGCCCAGTTCTGGCCCACACAGTGCACTAACACTCTGCCCAGATACTATATAAAGAATGACGACCCTTTGGTGGCTCAGATGTGGCTAGCCATGCATGGGCCAGCACCAAAAAAAAAACAAAAGAAACACACAACTGGGCCGGTTGTGGCATGCCATCTGTGCCATCCGATTGACAAACCAGCTGCCATGCCAGCAGTGCCAGCTTGACAACAGATCTGGTCCACACCTGTCTGCTATGTGGGAGGATATGAGATACTGTGCTGTAGCTACAGGGAAACAAACACACACACATACTTGTACATGCCTAACCCGGGCATTTTCCCTAAAACTAACCACTAGTCTATTCCTAACCTAAACCAATACTTAACACACACCATACCTCTAAACCTAACTAGTAAAGCACAGTAGAGTACTAGTCGTATTAATTGTCAAGTTCCAAAAAATACATTGATTAATGTTTTTTTTTGACGATTAATTGCACTCGATACGATTATGCCCAACCCTACCAATTGAGTTAAATGTAATCTTTGAAATAATCTTTTACCTGTAATTTTTTGTTCCGTAAGATAAAACTGTACATCCCTGTTCCTCGTGCAAGTTTTCAGCCCCTATTTTTTGTGGTTTGTGAATGATGACAGCTCAATTTGTTACAAATTATGGCTCAAAAAACAACACAACAATCAAACAGTAACTGCTCTGTCCAGAAATACAAACCAAAAGAAGGCAATTAAGAATAATAAACCAGACTAAAAATAATCTCATTAATTAAACACTACAATAAAGCAGATAAGTGCTCTCTCAGAGGAACTCAGGTAGTGAAATAAACTGTATACAGACAGGCTCTCTTCAGCTTATTTTGTTACACACAATAGAATTTTCACAACCAGAAAATTTTGTGAAAAGACTAACATACATTATACATAGTTTGCCCATGGTGCAGGGTACACAGGCCGAAATCACAGCTGCAGGTAATTGTCACCCATTCAAATAGTTGTAAAACCACCCCATTGATGCGGATTAAAAAAACAACAATTATGTGTTTTCTTTTGAAGAAAAATGTAAAAGCATGTAGCAATCATCTCAAATTACTGCCAGATTCCTCTAATCTGTGAACATGTTTGTGCTCCACAGGTTCAATCAGCATGCTTACACTTAAAAACAGCTGATGTAACACCTCAGTGCAAAGGTGTGGAAGATGTGATGATGACCGATTTCAAAGCCTGGCTGTGGTATTTTTCATATCTCATCCCATTTGGAAGAGGCACATTTAACAATATGTTGGTAAACAATCTATAAAATGAACAGCTTTGTTTACCTTTAAAGCTGCATTTACATAAAGAATAAAAAAATCCAGCTTTGCATTTAAGATAAAAACATTTTAGTCAGATTATGTTACACCACATATGATACAGTTGGTTGTCAACAGCCAGCTTGGGCGCTTGTATATGTGCTTCAACTTCTTTCTTTTTGCATATTAAATTAAGCATAAATGAAAATATTATACGCCCATTTTATCTTTATTCGTGACTGTCTATGGTTTAGCCACGGTTTCACCATCTGATAATATTTTAGAGCAACGTAACGAAACAGAGGCACAGGCCACATCAGTTCTGGGGAGCAGTCAAGAGGAGATTCTCTCCCAACGTTTCACTCTCTTTGTTTTTGTGGCTCATTATTTTCTGCAGAAATGCTGCCAAAACATGGCGGCTGATTTGGAAAAGGCTGGTTTGTCTCTTTCAGGCTATACAGGCAGGTGTTAGAGGAAGGGGGGGAGAGTTGTGGCGTGTGAAGACGGAGCAACCTTACACACCTGCCATTTTTCTCAAGCAAACAAAATGATGAATAAAAAAACAAACTTGATGGCTTACAGGACAGAGAAGTAGAGAAGACAAAATGGTCTATTTTATAACAAGCTGCAGCTAAACCTAAATTTAAAAATGTAGAAAATTTGCCTTAACCTGTAGCTTCAAAAGTCTTTATCAACTAAAATTTTGATCTCAGCTCGTTTTGGTAAAACACAAATCGTGAAGTTCAGAGCTTATGTAGAACATTTAGTTTTCTTTACTTTTATCCAGACATATTTGTTTCTGTTCTGACTTAATTAAATAAAGCAAATGAGGTACAGGAAACTACAACGAATCATCGAACAAATAAAAATATTCTTAGAAAAACAAGAACCCATAATAGCGCAGACTGTTGAATCGTCCCATAAGATGCCCTCCTGTCTCACTGCTAATAACTGTAGAACAAATGAAAGCACTGTACCCGGGATGTGGAAGACTGAGAATTGGAAATTGGGAAATAAAGTCTATTTAAAACACACACACTGAAGGCCCAACAAAGCGTGATACGATCACTCTGGAATAACAGCCTTTGGCAGAAACATACATGAACACTCCGACTGTCTCACCAGTCTCACGTTCACGGCAATTACAGACGAACCCGAAGGAGGCGAGCGAAGAAGTAATGCTCCTGAGAACTCCTGAGTTACCATGGAAACATCTGCTTCTGAATGAATTTGCTGGAAAATCGAGAGATCGAGTTCGAACTGAAGCGTCAGCTACACAAACGTTCAGGGGTTTTTTTTCCGTTCCCACTGGCAGGAAAAAGCTGCCTGCAATTCCTGCTGAACCATCTCTGCCGACTCTCACAACCAAAAATACCAATCGTTCACACACAATTTGTTTAGTAAGCTCCATGAAAAGCGTAGAGAAACAAGAACAGGAATAAAAAAAACATCTTAACAAAAGTGTAACTGTCAAATCAGAGTCCCTTAATAGCAATATCTAAAGTCGCTGTAAATTCTGATCCAAAACAATAAGATTTTTTTTCTACCATAGAAAAATCCTCTCAAACTGTCCCAGTGCAGATTAGAGCTGGGTGATTGGACAAATGTATCAGTCATTAGTGATTAAAGTTTACAGACAATTATTTTTTTTTGTCTTTTCAGACATTTTTCCCCATATTATTCTAGATATATTATTTTCATCTTTTGCCTTGCAGACCTCCCAGTATGTGAAATGCTTGAATGGTTTTCTTTTTTATGGTATTCTCAACAGCTGTATTAGGGATTTAAAAAACCGGAACAGCCAGTAAAAATTCATAAACTTACTCATCGTATTTAATGTGGTAAAGTATGTCCTCTTCTTTGTCCTTGCTGTCTTTTGTTGTACAGTCCGTCTGAGAGGTGGAGGCTCCGTTGCTCTCCGAGCTTAACCCCGCATTATTCCTGTTACTGTCCGTGGTTTGACCCTGACCCTGCTCAGCCTCCAGGTTTCCATTAGTCCTTTTTGGGGGCCGACCCACCCTGGGCTTGGTGGGCGCAGTCGGTCCTTTCAGGGCAAATGTCACATTTTCGATGCAAGCCTCAAACCAGGCGCCAAGGCTCACGTCTCTACAGTCCACCAGCTCGTGAATCTGTGGAGACAGAGACACAAAAATAATATCCGATCTCTTGATTTCTTTATGTGGGATTAAGAAACACAGTCAGCATCTTTGTACTGGATATTTAAGTTACATATTTTCCAACACTGAGAAGTCAAGTTGAAGTGCAATCTTCTGTAATGTTACAAGTTTCGAGTTTACATTTGTGCTAATTGATTTGTTAGAAACTGAAATTTCAAAAAACACATTTATTTTTGTTGCACTTCCATTCCATCCTCACCTTATACAAGCCAATCCCCGGGTTGATTAGTGTGTTCTTGCTGGACGTGGGTGGCTGGGTGTCCGGTGCTGGACTGGAGGACTTGAACCCATTTTTGGTACTGGCTACGGTACTGGTTGCGCTGGTGTCTGGCTTGCTTTCGTTAACAGTGCTGGTGGAGACGCTGCTGTTCTCGCTGTTCGTGCTGGCCAAAGTTTCCATAGCTGCAGGAGTGGCAGGAGCTGGGGAGTTGCAGCTGTCGGACTTGGAGCCAGGCAGAGGGGCAGAACTACTGGCAACACCTGAGGAGTCCTTGGGGGCAGGGCTGTCTGGATGGTCAGTCTGAGACCGGATCAGCAGCTGGACAATGTCATTGAGCCCCACATTGTAGTCAAATAGTGTTTGACCATCTTCCATCTAAAAAAAAACAAACATTGTTATTTATTTTTAAAAAGCATTGATGAGAAAATCATAGCTGTATATTAAAAACTACACTTGTCAATGAATGACTGGTTTGTCCATTAATTATGACTTAATTTATTAATCTGCTCCATTAAAAGTAAAAAAAAAATAAAGGTATTCAGTTTCAATGAAAATTATTTCAATAAGTACCACGTTATAGGTTGGAGTGTAACAAAGCCATCAATTTTTGTTTGCATAAATGTAAACAATAAGCATTTACTCATACTCTAAATCTATAATCCTGGTAGATGCTTGCTGAGAGCCTGCAGACAAAATCCTAAGCCTGTTAAATTATTAAAAGCTATAAGACATTTATTTTAAAAGTAAAACAAGAACAGACTAAATAGAATTTAGATTATATAAATAAAAACATTTATTTTACTGACTAGATACGTTCTGAGACAAATACAATGCGTGAAGCTTCGACTGGTGCTCGTTCACCCAGTTCCTTAAAAACAGACGCCGCTGTTTTTTTTTGTTTTGTTTTGGGGGGTTTTTTTTCCTTCCGCAAGAAAAAATAAATAAGCGATATGAGCGCATGAATTACTGTGATGGGATATGTAGCTGGGGGACAGAAATGATGGGGTTGCCATGACGACCACACGAGCGAACACCCCACCTCCAGGAGTCTGAATCGTACATACAAAAACGCTGTCGACGCAACCCACCAGTACGCTCAGCGTGACCCTTTAAGGCAGAGTGGCACACGGGTATCTGAAAATGCTCCTCTCAGAACAAAAATGAATAAATAAATCGGCGTTAGGTACGCTGTATGACACAGCTACCTTCGCCGTACAGTTTATTGAGGCCAACTCACATAAGCTATTTCAACATTAAACCCCACCGACCCATTGTGCTGCTGAGGAGACAAGCATGGCCGCCACCCTCGCTCGCTCCCCCACAACGCTCTTCTTCACAATTTGACAATGAGGAGGAAATGGTTTGGAGGTGTAGCAGGAGAGAAGTGGGGAGCGAGCACGACTTCCACATCCCTCTCTGTTTTTAATAGTCTCATGAAATTTAGATCAGTGGAGCAGTTGTGCAAACACGGCTATGTAGTTTTACTCACCTATCTGTCTTCCTGCCGTGGTCTGTCTCTCTGTGTTTCTTTGTCTGCCTTCCTCTATCTAAGCCCAGACTTTGGTTAAGTAATTCCCCTTTCCTGCTTTGTTGTTTTGTTTTTTTTATTTTTTCCAATGCATTAGTGAAGGAAAAACAGACAACAAGAAACCATTCCAAACAGATAATGGCACGTCTGCTGGCAGAACCTGCCGCAGAGAATTTCACCGTCGAGGAGTTCAGGTTAGATGGATGGAAACGGACTGAATTTCACAACGGCAGGATTTCACTGCACCAAAGGCAAACGTCTCGGCTGTTTGGATATGCTTCGCACAGAGGCTTCATTTCCAACAGCGTGATCAGCCTCTAACAGGAAGGTGTTGACTTCAGTCACACTCGGCTGAAAAATCCTGAGAACAAAGAACCACCAATGAAGCAGGCGAATTTTACAAAGAAATTGTTCCAGCTTCTAAAGGACGACGTCCCGGGTGGCAGAAAGGCCACGGACATGACACTTTCAGTCCCATGTGCATTATGATTTAAAAGCTGGTTTCTTCATTAGGTTAGAGCAGTAAAATAAATGGAGTTCAGTCCTCAGACCTGAGATTCCTCAAAACAATCATGAAAATTGTGTTTTCATCTGAGTGTGTATCGCGTTGCAGATTAGAATCAATTTAATTCCCTTGCTGTATTTTAATAGGTTTTAAGAAGGCACACACACAAAGTATTATGTCAGAATAAAAAGCAAACAAAAAGACAACAAAAACCTGTGGCTGCTGTTACATTTAATGAAGTCCTTTCTGCAGCAGATTTCCTGTCAAGAACAAATCTGTTTAGGTTGCTTTTAATGTGCAGGCAGTATGCATTATCAAAAAACACAAGTAATTTAGCATTGCATTTTTGCATTGTGCAAACCGCCATCTCACACAATAATTCTTCTATACGCTGCTGAAATCTTAGAGCAGAAACCGTCCTCACAATAAAGTAACCAAGCAACCTGGTTACCATAACGATCAAATGATAAGCAAAAAGGCGCAATTAAATTTATATTAAATAAATCATGAAGGCCACATTATTATCAGCACAATATCCTAAAATTGTGTTTAAGGAGTGAAAAATGATGCGGGCTCCACTACAGGGGAGGACACTTTGAAAGCGGCTCAGAAATTAGCCTCCAGTTTCCTCGCAGACAGGCCGCCCAAAACTGCTCCAACTCCTGCACAATTACTTTTTGTCTCCACCCTCCCGCGTTAGCGAGGAGCCGAGCAAAATAGGTCATATTACCAAAAACAATGAAGGGGGGTGTGTTTGCAGGGCTGCTCTCGACAAGCCTCCATCTTTGGACTTTTTTATCCGTCATTCGGCATGGAATGAGCCTGTTGTTTTCCTTTCAACTTCAGTTTTGGATATTTTTTAAGCTATTTATTTATTTATTTAACCTTTATTTCAACAGGCAAAACATTAAGAACAGTTTCTTATTTACAATGTTGGCCTGAGAGTACAAAAACACTTAAAACACGTAAAAATGGGAAGATGGGGAAGGGGAAACAAAACAGTACATAAAACATATAAAATGAGCAGTGCATTCATTCTTAACAATTAATTTTAGCTTGAAAAAGTTTGGATCTTTACACAAAAAGAACAAAGTCCAACAGCCTTTTTCCCCCTTGCACCTAAAAATGAATTAACTGAAACCTATCTGATTAACTTAAGAGAGTGAAATAAAGACACGCAGGGGTAAAAGTCCCCAGTAATCTGAGCTAACAATTTAAAAAAGCAGTGGGAAACCTTATCACCTAACATTGCCTATGTGTTGGCTGGTAGATGAAAGGTAGGACATTTTACTAATAACTATGCTAGAATTACAACTAGGAGGCAAAGTGTGACAAACATGAAAGTGGTAGAAAGCGAGAATTTGTAGTGTCGGCTCGGCGCTTTTCATTGTCTTTGCCCTTTGTCCAGTCTATCCGTCAAAGAAGGGTGTGACTGTGCATGCATGGCTGCAGCCAAGTTCACCTTCCTGGTAAGTGAGCAACACAGCGAGGATAAACCATCAAAAATCCCAACAACCAAAGAGTTACAACATCGATCCACGTATAATCAAACTGTGAATATATCTAGGTCACTGCAGCCGCCTGTCTGAAAACAGAGCAGCAGTCAACAGTCGAAGCGAGCCCAACTATCTAAACATAAAAGAAGTTGCTGCTTCGGGAAGAGAAAAGAGGAAAATGTGTCCTATAGCTTTGTGTTTAAATCACACGGACACTTTAAGCTGAGATTTGAACAACAAGACAAATCTTTTTAGCATTAGAAAATGTGCAGCCTGCTGCAAAAGTGTGTGGGCGCTAAGCGGAAAGGCCGCATGGTCAGAGGAAGGTGTGTGCGAGCATGCTTGGGAGCACGAGGGAAAGCAGACATTCAAAGTCAGACAGCAACACAACAAGGAGTAATTGTGCAAACTAAAAAAAAAAAAACAATTTAGAAATAAATTTTCAAAAAAGAAATCATTGATCGGCTTCCAGCTTAGGGACCTTTTTCGAGTGAAGGGCAAGCTTGACTTTGAACTGGTGAGGCAGCGAGAGCAGGGAGCTGGAGGGAAAAACAAGACGCCATTTTGAAAAGAGAATTACATGGAGTTGCTCTGCTACAAGTCTAAATCCTAACAGGCACCAGTGTGCATGTACGGCCTCTAGCTAGCGTATGCTGTGTGCCACTGGCTCATTCCATGCATTACTTAGAACATGGAAATCCCCTAATCAAAACTCCCCACTTATTTTCCATTGAAATAAAGGAAGCACAGGCTTTACTACACAGGCCTGATCTGTTATCAGCTACGACAATCAACAGCAACTCCAAGATACCAACCAACTGGTTTTTAATAAAGCATGAACCCTTTATATACATGGTACACACGTTGTTTATTAAAACAATTACCAAGCAGCAGTCCTGCTTTGGGCTTTGAAATGATTCTAAACAGCACAATGTTCTCATCTTGGCTGTTAAATAATAATATTCTAAACCATTTTTAGTTTTCTAAAAATGTTTTTCTCAATGGAACATGCAGAGAAGGAACTGTGCATGCAGACAGATTATTATTTGATTACAAAACAAGAAGCAGGTTATTAGAGAATGTGAAAATGTAGATTGCAATTCGTAAAGTGTCTTTTTGGCTAATAACACAGACTGGCACACATGAATAGAGGAAAGTGAGACTAAACATTTAGCACAGTGAGCTCAACATACCATGTAGTATTCTTCCTGGGGGGGTCTGCCAGGCTGAGTCATTGTGTTAGAAACAGCTTTGCAATAACGCTACAGTGGAAATCTGAGACTACACATGTACGATCCTTTTTACTAGATGGGTTAGGAGAGTGTCCAAGTGTGTGCAGAATAATGTAATTTTGCACCCGTGCTGGCAAAATGAGTCACAACGAGTAATGCTTCAAAACTAAGCACTTGTTTTTTTTTATTTGGTTAGTTAAAAATTGTCAATTTATTACCTGGTCTAGCAACAAACTAGTTTTGTTTAAAAGATTTATTCTTTTTATTATGTCTAGAACATCAAGAATACCAGCTTTAGAGAAAAAAGGGGGAATCCCCAAGCTTCACAGAGGTAAAACTATAAGTTACATGACAGAGATTATATTTGAAGACATACAAGTTAAAACGTCAATTTAAAGGTAGATCAGGAAGGTTATATGCCATTTTACTTACTGTCTCTATAAACTAATTTTAGTCAATATTGTGTCACTTATTTTGCATTGCTGCCTGTGCACATTCTGACACCTTTTGCAAGACACGCCAAAATTAAGTGAGCCGCAAACCCTAAAGGAACTTGTAGACCTATTAATAACATATAGATGAGAATTCTCACTTAAAACAACTCAATTGCAACTTACAGGAAGCTGGTTGTTAAAGCTAAAGATAGATCATTTTTCAAATCTGTAATTGTTTAGGTGGCTCTGATTAAACTGTCTATTCTAGTTAAAATATTTTAATTTATTAAATAACCAAAACGTTTTATAGGACATCTGTCAAAATTAATATGAGGCACAGTATCAGACAAATGTGCTTTAAATTATTGGGGTTTTTTACAGTAAAAACCCACTGAATATAATAAGAGATGGAGCATATATACGTTATGTTGATGTGCATTGTTTTTTTTATTTTTTATTTTGCTGAATGTCATCTCTAAATAACCCTGACCAACAAATTTTAAAAGTTAACATCACCATATTAAACATGTTTCACACACATGCATCTGTCTGCTGCTGCACAGCATAGAGGAAAGAACACAACCTGTCCACGTGATTCCATACGAGGACAGGTTTGTTTACAGCAGACAGACACATTCTCACATGACCAACGTGGTGACAATAGAGTGTAAACAAATACACTTGCTTTAAGGCACGTGCAGCTTACATTAGTTAACATACAGTCTAGCCAGCAAAGTTACAAACCTGCCACTTTCGTGACATGTGCACAATCGTTACATCGAGTTAAAAATGGTGCTTCTCGTTTGCAGTTCACTTCTTTGCTCGACATGTGGAAACAGCGCGGGTTGTTCTTCTTTTACGTCTGCTGGCAATGTAAACAAACACGTCCCAGCGGCGGTAGAACATTTGTTGCACGCTACTCTTCCTCAACAGCAACTAAAAAAACAATAACAACATCAAAATGCATTTGTGCATCCACGTTTTCCTTCAGGATGGCAACCCCCCGAGCTCTTGCGCAAGAACTATTGACGAATTCCTATCAAAACAGGAAGCTCGTATGGGTCCGAAACGACTCAACACAAGAGAGAGAAGACCCCTCACTCACTCGCTCCTCCACCAGAATTTAGCGCTGTCAAAATGTCAAAAACTGTCCGCTACAAGACGTAGCGACACAAATAAATTAGCTTTACCTGCTTCCCTCGGTAGAAGAGGCGCTGCTGCTGTGGGCTCACGTTGAATATCTCTTGTATTTTCAACCTTAAAGACTCAATTTTGGTCAATCTGGAAAGGTCCTCAACGGTTCGAGTCTCCTTCCCGTCTATGGTACGAACCTGGATCCACATCGTTGCGCCCGCCCTGCCTACGCCTCAAATAAATACCAGATAAAGGCGCTTTTCTGTGGATCGGAATGTGCTCTGGAAGCTCACACGAGAGGGAATTCAACAATTTCAGGGGTCCATGGCGTTTTCCTCTGCAGAGGTAACGTCGGGACTGAGGCTCTCGCGCAGGAGGCGTCTCACATGAGGTCGCGGCGCCAAGCAAAATCTCGCGAAGTAATGCTAATGCTAACGCGCTACATGCTAAGCTAGCCCGCTAAGCTAGCTCCGTGTGCAGTTAAAGGCACAGCTCCCCGTAAAAACAAAACATTAGCATTCGTAACAACACAACATAGCCTTTTAATTTTATATTTTCATCATTTATGATTTGTGGAGGTTTTTAGCGTAGGAGATTAAGAAATCCTTGTAAGGTAATAGAATATTGTTGATGTTCTAACATCCAAGCATCAGTTCAACATAGTTCTTTTCGCTGGATGTGAACACAGCTATGAACCCAAGAGCCCTAGACTACTGCAAAAACTTCATGCAGGTAAACGACTGGTGCATAAACACAATCTAAAATATAATGCAAGCACAAGTAAGAAAAAATAACCACAAAAGCACAGATTGCTGAAGTATGTATACAAAAATTACATTTTGTAAGTGGAAAACTAAGTCACAGACAACATTGGGATTGTTAAATTAGATGCAGAAAGACCACTAAATATTTGAAAAAAGGTAGAACATAAGATGAATAAGTGATATACCAAATAATAGTCCTGTCAGCTCTCTGTAGAACAAAATTATAGTCACACCAAGTCTCTTTTTATTTTTTCATATCCCTTTTTTATTTTTCTACAAGTTTAGAATTATATTTTTTATATATAATTACTGTCTATTTCTATAAATTTGTTGACATCATAAATTCTTATGTGCCTAAAAAGTAAAATTATAGGACACACAGGAAGACAGCATGGCTGCTGGTCTGAACAAGCAGGAAATAAACTTGAGTATAAAAATCCAATTTATGTCTTAAATGAAAACCTTTTGCTTGTGTATGTTTAATGTTTTTAACTTTTAAATCATTTTTCTCAAACAAACAAATCATGAAATCAAAAAACTCCAAGCTGTTACAGTAAACATCACTTTGTTCAAATTTGCAGTGTATTTGTAATTTTCACTAAACCTGACAGAAAATGTTTTGCCTGACTTCACCTCTCAGTTAAGGTACAGTACCAATAAAGCTGGGGCCCCTGATGGAGTTACTGCTTAATTAAGAATTGTCCCAGCTGGACTCCTGCTGAAGGCCTCATCTTCTGCCAGGAAAACATCTGTTTTGCTTGTTTTTCTTGTAGTCTTTTCTTTGGCTTTGAAAAGGTGGCAGCTGTGGCATATGCTTAACAAATTCAGGGCCACTTTTTATAAAAATGTCTACCAACAACCTTAACCTTTCAGCTGAAGCTTGTAAAGAATAATTAAAATACAACTGGAAAAAGCAATATGTTGTTTAAAATGAACATTTATGAGAAGTTTTTGTTCAGAAAAGTCTTGTTTTATGTTCTCAAAATCCCACCCAGGATGTACCAATTATATTTTTAATTTTAATCAGCATAATTATGACAATTAAGCGATTTAAAAGACACTACAAAAATATTTTTTTACACATAATGTGGAGGCCCATTTTTGTCATCCTGGAAAAGAAAGGAAATATTTTTAAGTCAAAATTATAAAATGAAACATCAAAATTGTGATTTAGAATGTTACAATTATTGGATCATATCTCTACAAGATGCTACTTTTTCTCATTATGATACATATTGTTTGAACAGTATTAGATAATTATGACTTAATATGTCAATATTATGCAGTACTGTGATAACTAATAGATGCTATATTTTTGCAATGCTGTCTGATCATGTTTATGTGATAGTCTCAAAATTATAACTTTGAAGTCCATAAATCTAATATATACACACAAAGTCTCATTATTTACCATCAAATCTTCTATATAAACATCAATAGTATTTTATGCTGTAAAATTGTTTTTACAACCGTGACGGTACCTGACAGCCAACAGAATGGGCATACTTAACCCATGGATATCAGCGTTTATGGCGACATCTAGTGGTTAAAAATGATAAGTAATTCTACATAAAACTGTTTCCTTTGTCACCTTTAACAAACTGAAATACGCTTTATCTCACCAGTTATTATTCATGTCTGAAAAGCCAGATACTACCTAATAATTGTGGTACACAATAGTTAAAACAACGTGACAACACGGAGAGGCAGCAGGTTACGTCAGGCTGCTCTCATGGTCGTGTGCACGCAGGGTGGAAGTGGAGCATCTTCGGTGGAGTGGATGGCTCAGTTGTCTTCACACAACCCAGGGACTAATCGTCTAGGCTTCTGGATGCGACACATGGTGCAAATTTCTCTCCAAAGTAAACGTGCAGACGTTCACATGTCATGAAATAGCTGTACAACCTGACAACATGTAGTTAGCGGGAGAGCTAATAACTGTTGTATTGTCAATCAGCTACAGTTGCTTCGGCTAAAGAGCTCTATTAGCTTTCCTGCTGTCACTGACATCATTCCGTGAGATGACGGCATTTACAGGTCTGCGCAACTTTACATCTTCTGGACATTAGACAGATCAAAAGAAGTAATATGGATAGTGAACGCAGTAATTGCAGGCCTCAAGTTAGAAACAATAACCAGCTAACTCAGCTAGCAAAGCTGTCATAGCTGCTAAGCCTGCTAAAAGCTGCGAAGAGCCTCACTGATAAGGTATGTTGTTAAACCGTCTGAATTATTTTGGCCCCCTGGTCACTTTAAGTTCACTTTTATTTTGCACGTGATCCGGAAAAGAAATATGTCAAGGAAGCGTGCGAAACAAACTTTTGTTTACTTTCTTTGTTGTTATTGAGGTTAGCTAGCTAGCTGTTTTGCTAATTTCAAGCTAACGACTCAAAATTCAAGGGGAAAAAAAGTTTACAAAGTTTCAGGAGTTACTAGGCAGAGTTGCCATATGTAGTTTGGACTCGAATACACGTGGTCATCAAGTTTGCATTATTTTAACCTCCAAACGGGAAGAAATAATTGTAAGCTAGTCTTTTAATTGCTGTGATTTTTGTCTGGACAAGGCTGGCTGTATTTCACAAATCTCAGTTGGGAGATTAAGCTAAGATTTTCTGGTTATCCTGGCCTAATCTGCCCAAAGCAGGGACACACAAGTTATGGAAATTTGTTCTGTGCAATTACTCTACTCAGATCAGGCTAACAGTCAGGCTTTGTTAATCCTTGTGTGTGTCATTGCACAATGAGGAGTCAACCTGATCAGAAATGTTTTTTGCACACGTGATACGTGTTTTTACCTGGTGTTATTCATTTAGTTTTAGAGTATTGTTTGCCATTAATGACACCTGTTTATTTCTTTAGGTGTTTGTGCAGTGGCTCAGGACAACATGACAGACCAAATCACAGCAGGTTGTAGCCAGCAATGGCTCCTCAACCAGGATGTGACTGTGACAGACCCCACCTCAGCACCTCAGCAGCCCACCTCTCACATCATGTCCTCTCAATCCAAGTGGATGTGCAACAACTCTGGGGACACTGAGCTGATCATATCCGAGGACATGCTCAGCAATGGCACATGTGAAGCTGGGGCTCTGGTAGCATTACGTTGTACTGGCCGCAGTGAACATGGTACTAGTGGGGACGAACATCTTGTTCTGAGCAACAATGGCATGTCGCCGTTTCCTGACAGCGACCTCTCTTTGCCTGAGGTGTGCATTTCCACCAACAGTGATAGCTTTGAGGATGATATGAACTATGAGGTCCAGCAAGCCTACAAGATTTTCACTACCATTCTCATGGACAAACACAAAGCGATCACCAGCCAGTTTCTTCACCCTATTGGCCACCATGAGGTCCAGCACGGTATTGGAGGGGTTCAGGGCCGGGCTCATTCACAACTTAGACAGTCGATGTGCTTGCAGAGGATAAAAGAGAAGTTTATCAACCAGGAGTTTGAGACGATAACAGAGTTTGTTGCAGACTTCCGGCTCATGTTGGAGAACTGTTACCGCTATCATGGGGTGGACCACTGGATCTCCAAACAAGCTCAAAAGCTGGAAACTATCCTAGAGCAGAAGCTGATATTGCTTTCCAGGTAAGATTAAAGGAGCTATATATTACATTTTTTTGCTGGTTGTTTTCTGAGGTAATCTATTAGCAGTATTGTCATTTGAATAATCTTAAACACAGATTATGACTACATATAACTAAGTTTGTCATATTTATAATAGAGTAGAAATGTAAATCACGATTTAAAGGAGCAACAAACTTAATTCTTGAGAATATTTTGGAATTTTGTAGTGGACAACGATAGGGAAAACAATATATATATGTTTGCTGTCACTGTGTTTTTTTAGACATACTGCCTGTCTTCTCACAAATGTAACATTTGTTATTAGGCAGCTTCAGTCATTCTGCTTAATCACATTTTATCTCAAAATAGGACCCTGCGAGAGAAAACAACACTGGCAGTGACATCTAAAGGGCGTTTTGGCACAGAGGAAGAGAGGGGCTCTGGGGGAACCTCCACAAGGAGACGACCACCATCTCGTAACCATCCCACCTTAACTGGGCATGAGTCCATCATGGTACAGAAGCTACGCCTGGAGGAGCAACAGAGGGCCAAGGAGGAGAAGAGGTTAGTGGGTTTTGAAAATAAGTTTATTTCAAGTTGTTTTGTTAAGTTGATCAAACTATCATACGCACTTCCTTTTTCAGGCAACGTGAGCTTGAGAAGAAAGAGGCAGAAGAAATATCAGCCAAAGAGGTGGAGGACTGGGAGCAGAGCTTGCGTTCACAGGCTTACCCACACACGGTGGACACCCTGTGGGAACTCCCTGCTATTGGACACTTTCTTTGCCTCGCTCAGACTGCCCTCAACCTCCCAGAGATAGTATTTTTTGAGCTGGAGCGTTGCTTGCTTATGCCACGCTGCAGCTTGCTCTTGTCCAAAATCATGTCCTCCCTGCTGTTCCCACCGCAGCGCAGGGCCACTCTGCACCGACGGTCTGCACTGCCTTACCGCCGCTGGGAGTCGGAGCTGAGGCAGCGCATTCTGGCCTGGTACCGAACTGTCGGTGCTTCACATGAACAGCAACGTCGAGCCGAGCAGCTAGGACTTTGTCACCAGTTTTTCAGCGTTCTGGGTGAGGTTAGTCCTTTGGAAGAGAAACCCTTTCATTTGTTGCCCTTCTACCAGCGGGTTTGGCTTCTCAAGGGACTGTGCGACCATGTGTATGAGACGCAAAAAGACGTACAGGATGCTGTGCTGGCCCAACCCATTCATGAATGTAGGGAGTCTATTTTGGGCTATGACAGCAAAGAGAACGCCTATATACACTTCCCACATTTCTGTGGAGCAGACCTGAGAATCTATTGCCAGAGTCCCAGCACACCTCCAGCATTTCCTTTCCCCTCTCTTCTGGTGAAAAGAGTTGAAATGGATCAAGGACCAGATGGCGAAGAGTCAGATGTAATCAAGAAGGAGGCAGAGAAAACTGAGATTGCCTGTGATGGCGCCTCTCTGGACACCGGAGAGTGTGGAGATTTGATCAAAAGAACAGTGAGGGTTTTCAAAAAAGAGAAGTGGAACAGGGAGGAAGATAAACAGCAGTTTCAGACATGGTCACTGATGAAGGAAGTGCCTAAATCAGGATACTCTTTTGGAAACTCCTGTGAAAACCCTAAATTGGATGTAATCCTCCATGCAAACTCATTTCTTACAAACAGACAAATTGTTGGAGAGGACGATATGAAAATAAATTTGAAACAAGAAATGTCAAACGTAGAGCAACAGCCTAAGCAGAAGCAGGTCTTCTCATTGGGTTCAGAACGTACCATTAAAGCAGAAACGCAAGATCCCTGCTTGAATGTTGGAGAGCACAGCTACACAGGCCGATCACCTGCTTCCTCGGTGAGTCTGGGGTCCCCAACTAAACTTGTGGATGTCAAAATAGAGGACTTAAGTCCCAACCAGGGAAACCAAACCTCTCCCTGTCTGGAATGTTTTAAAAGCAAAACTGGTCATGCAAAACCTACAAAGGATGACTACTGCTGCGGTGCATCTGGACTAGCAATGCAGTTGTCTTCTGAGAGCGCTCACAACTCAAGTGAAGAGAGGATGAGTGACAAGATTTGGACTAAAAAAAAACGCAAGAAAAAGCGAGCCAAAGATCATTTGGCAGGGCTAAGAGGAGAGCAGAAACATCTACAGCACGTGTCTCACGAGGAGGCTGCCAAGTCAACAATTCGAAGAGTTGCCACAACAATTAAGAAAACGGAAAAAAAGAAAAAACATAAAACCGGTAAGAAAATGAATGATTAGTGTTGCTGTAAATCTAGTTATTTTGAAGTTTTTAAGCTTGTTTTCCATTGTCAACATCGGGGTTCTGTTACTGTTGTTTACAGGGAAGAAAACTGAATCCTTGAGGATAACTAAGGATAATGCTCCACCTGCAACATCATTTAAGGTATGGCTCCTAAATAAGAAAAAATATGTTTTTTTAACATTTGATTTGTCTCTTATTTTATTGCAAACAGTATAAACCTGAGGTATGCTGTGACTTTAAGGACACTAAGTGATGAAGCATTTCATAATCTCAGTTTAGCTTTTGACTTGTCACTAATATCTGTCAAGAAGCATCAGTTTCTTTAAAAAAAAAAGTATGGATTACAGGTTTTATAACAATTTCTTTTCCCTTGTGATAATTGCTTCAAAAACCCTATAAAGGTGATGCAGCCTTGCAAACAAGGTTAACATGTTAAATATTGGTAAATAAATACATAACTTTAGACTTCATTTTTTGCACAGTAAAGTTTTAAAGTATTTGTGAAGTCCATACATTGTTTAACAGAGGTTTCCAAAAGTAATCCCATGAGCATATGATCTCTTATTCGAAAACAAATGTATGCTGATTAATGAGGTGTATTTGATGAAACAATGCAGACTTGATGACTGATTTGATTCTGTATTGGGCAAAAAAAAGTCAAAGTAAATGTATAAATCACTGTTTTAACAGCGGAGCATTTTGCATGTTTTCCCCATGCAAGCGTGGACTTTCTCCGGGTTACTATAGTTTCCTGACCACAGACTAAAAACATGCATGTTAGAAGGATCTGTAACTAAATTGTCCCTATGTAGCTTTGTGATGGTCTTGCAACATATCCAGGGTGAACCCACATTCCCTATAGTGACTGTTGGAGATGACCCAGAAAGAAAAAGCAGGAAAAGAAAACAAATACACTTCTAATTCAGCATTGTTTTCTCTTTTTAACAGTGTTTTATGCACTTTAAATATCATTTCTTGAAATCATTCCAAAAGTTTTTTTGTTACAGTATTGATTTAAGCTTTCCCATTCTTGCCATTTTTTCCTTGTCTTATGTAGTTGGTTTGCAGCAACCTAGATGAACTGCGAGAGCTGATTAGTAAGACTGAAGATGAGCTCGATGAACTGGAGAGCATGAAAAAGAAATTGGTAGGTGACACTCATGCTTCTGTCAAGGTGATTTACAACTGATCGTGTTCAAGGAAATACAAAGTTCAACAATTTCCCATGCCGTACTGTTAATTTTTGTACTTCTTCCACAGGGTCGGTGGTACTATAAGAAAGAAGCAGTGAAAGAACTCCACAGCACTCTAATCAGACTTCTGAATGAACTTTTACCTTGGGAACCAAAACTTGTTAAGGCGTACCAAAGAAACAGGTCAGAAATCTTAACTGTTTGATGACATCACTATTAACATCAAAATATGTTTCTGAAAAAATATCATTATTCTTGTGTGACTAGCTTAAACAGGTTTATGTAATACATTACTATTGCTGAAATAGGAGCGGGGAATTTTTTCATTCGTTTTGTTTTGCCAACACAGGCTTCGTTTAAAGAAGGAGTTTGATGATTTCAAGAAGCACCCAGAGTACAATAGCTTTGTGCGTGAGGAGTGTATTTCATCATCGTCATCAGATGATGATTATGATTACGAGGGGGTTGATTTGGAAAAGGATGCTTGTGGAGAACTGGAAGAGGACGACCAGGAACATGTTCCTAGAGGGCTTTGGAGTGGAGGTAAAGTAATTGAACTAAAATTAAATTAAAATGACTAACATTCATTTTGGTTGGTGTAATGTAATATTAAAGTTGTTCTTCAGTTAAAAGTGGTAACTTAGACAAGTGTTTTTCAACCTTGGTCCTCAAGGCACACCGCCCATGTTTTAGATGTTTCCCTGCTTCAACACACCTGATTCCAATCGATAACTAATTAAGTGCCGCCATTATCTGATTCAAGTGTGTTAAAGCAGGGAAACTTCTAAAACATGCAGGGCAGTGTGCCTTAAAGGGATCCATGATTATAATTTTAACATTAGACTTTTTTGATAAACATATATTTTAACTGTAAAATAAATACTGTAAAAATACTGTAGGATGTTCAGTTTTTATCATTTTTAAACTAAAAGTTAAAAATTATATTACACGGACAGGGACATTTTATGTTCTAGAATTAGCGTTAGCCCCGACGCTATCACCATATATATGTATTAGCTCAGCACTACACATTCTCCTCTCGTCACTGAGGTCCTCCATCCACATGACAGAGAGGGGAACGCAAAAATGACTCAGCCTGCAACTTAAAATATGGATGGAGGACCTCAGTTTACCTTGTTTGTCGTGCTAGCACCAAGCTAATACATATAAGGCAATATAGCGTCTGCGCTAGTGCAAAGGCTAGAAGGAGCTCTGTTGTCCTCCATAGTTTCAGTTGCAGACTGAGTCATTTCTACCCTCTCTCTGTCAACGCTCTCTGGTTTCATTTAAAAGAGTCGATTGTCAGATATTGTCCAAGATTAACCTTCAGGGTGGATATAGCTCGCTCACACCGATGACCTATCCATGTCATCATTTACCCAGAAGGCTTTGTGTGTAAATAAAATGGCTCCGTCCGTGTTAAAATATATTTTTAAAAGTTTACAACACTAAACAGCCTACATTATTTTTACAGTCTTTATTTTACAGATAAAATATATGTTTATCAAATAAAGTCTAATGTTACAACTAATCATGGATCCCTTTAAGGACCAGGGTTGGAAAACACTGACTTAAACGATCACAGTTCAGCTTTTTTTTTCTATAAACTTGTTCAGTAAGTGTACATTAATTTTATTATAACTGGTTCCTAAAGAGACTTTGCTGCTTTTTAAATCTTAGAATTGTATTTTGCTCCTTTCAAGTAATTTGAGTACAAAATGTGTTTCTATTGTCTCTTATCAAAAACCCCTGAAATATTGTACAATTGTTTCCACCTTTTTGCTTGACTCTGAAAAATAAGCCAATGTGTTTGTATCTGTGCAAACACTTGATGTGTGATGACATTGTACAGAAATGTTGATATAGCTCGTTTATCAATGTAACACTAATAAATATCTTTATGTTTTTAGCAAGCACCAGAGATTTTGGTGTTGAGCTTTCTGCAGAAGAAACGGTGTCCTGCACATCTCCAGTCCACCTAAAACACACTCTGGCCTTTAAAGAGAGAGGTGTAGGACTGTTGCCACGAGTTCAAGGAGTTGGCACCGATATTGCTTCTGCAGAGTCGAGGGGAGAGTCGCAATCTGAGCTGATCCCAGCTAATCAGTCCAGGGATTCAACATGGGCAACGAAGATACCGACACATAATTCAGTGTCTCCCACATACACCACCCTAAACTCAACCTGTGGACTACCCAAGGGCTATACGCCCATTCCTACTCTGCTGGCTAAGAGTGTGGGCAACAAAGTGACCTTGATGAAAAAACCAACTGATTTCCCAGGTTTTACCAGTGTAGGTAGACAGAGAAAAGGGTCTTTGGTTCCTTTGCCTATCCCTGCAGTTACTACCCTAAAGGTTTCAAAAGCACAAAGTTTTCCATCCAGTTACCAAGAGAACTTGCAGCAGAAACCATCACAAACACCCCAGCAGACACAAGTCCATGAGCAGCCAGGGATGAAAATGACCGCTCTTCCTCAAACACCACAGGCCAAATTGTGCCAGACTGAACCAAAAAGTCCTATCCAAGTGGTGTATAAGGCACCAGAGGGACTGGGTCACCTTGTAAGAAAAGACAGTAGCAGCATAATGTCTGCTCATTCTGTTGTGGACCAGAATACTGCAGCAAAGGTTATGCAACAAGTAGTGTTCCTGCCTTCTAACCTTCTCATTCAAAAGGCTGAAACAAAGACGACCGGTTTAAATCTAAAACCGTCCACGAGCATTCAGGTTCCAGTTTCTACAGTGACCAGCCCTGTATGTATATCAACTGATGTCCCTGGATTTAGCATTCCTGAGAGTAAAATCCCTGTTCAACAATTGGACCTGATGAAAGGTGCAAGCACTGGGAAAAATCCTACTTTTTCTTTCGTGCCTCATTTGCAAAGAGGCCCTCTAAATGCGTCAGGATCTAAGGAGACACAAATTTGCTGTGTCCAAACCAGCACACCAAAAGTCAGCTTGACGACCTCTTCATCCATCACAACTCCTTCCAGAGTCGTTTCTACTAAAAGTGTTACGTTTACAGAACCTAAACAGGAGCTTAAGACTGTGTGTATCCGTGACTCGCAGTCCATCTTGGTAACAACTAGAGGGGGAAACACAGGCATTGTCAAAGTCCAGACATCCTCAGACCAGAATTCACTGGGCTCTTTTCCCACCAGTCCAGTCATCACCATTTCTCCTCAGTTAAAAGCCTTCCTTGTATCTAAGACGACCACTTTGTCTGCTCCTGGTCCTTCTCAGATATCACCTTCCACTGTCCCAGCAGTGACAGGTGTCTCAGTGGCCCAAACCCAGAAGAGGGCTCCCAAATTCACAAATTCTACACTCACCTCAGTAACAAGTAGCATTCCTGTAACTAGCTCAGAACACCAAACAGGCACTACTGTTGCTTTGAGTCAAGGTTCTAGCTTCTCAACTGCTGAAACCAAGATGCCACAACTGGGGCACGCACCTTCTTCTGGTTCTACTTTTCCAGCTTCAACATTAAAAAATGTTGTTACCATCCCATCACCAAGTAACACTGGTGTTTCTCCAGTTCTCACACAAGAGTTCTTAGGCAAGACTGGTGTGAAACGTGCCAGTACTGATAGTAGATCCCGTGTAACTAAGTACATTTTAGTTGCTCCATCTTCCTCCTCAACCTCAAACAAAGCCACAACAAAGGAGACACCCTCTTCTCCAAAATCAGCTACCGGTTCCAGAGTGATTCTCATGAACCATCCCACAGTCACCTCATCTACCACCTTCATGGGACACTTACCAACACCTGTGATGGCAACTGAGAAAGGACATACATTGAATTCTTCAACAAGTCAAACTCTAAAGATGGGATTAAGTTCACCTCAGCCTGTTTCCAGTGTCAGCTCAGACGCATTGTCCAAGACCTTCACCAACACTCTGTCCTCAGGTAGGTTTTGATATGTGACTTTATATGAGAATAGCTTGCTTTACTCTTGTCCAACTCAGCATGTAAACTAAACAACAATAGGAATCAAAGTTGTATCCCCCAAAAAAATTTAAAAACAAAACTGGACTCCTGTTCTGTTGTTGAAGATGTTTCACTTCTCAACTGGTGAAGTAAAACATGTTAAACTATAGAATAAAAAGTGCATTTTTTATTGTATCATTTATTGTTTGCTTTTTCTTGGATGACTGAAAATATGCACTATGTATTTGGAAGAATGAGAAGCTGATTTGTAGAAACAAATCAATTTAATGAAAATTTATGCCTCTAAATAGTCTTGGAAGTTACTGTGCTTTGTAGCACTGTACATCTTACCCAGAAGCATATATTTAGAAGTTTGTTTCAACCAAGAAATTTAAATGAACCTATTTAAAAAAGACTGCAACATAAGTTAATGAAAATGCTAACGGGTCTGAAATATTTCCATCTGCACAGTAAATTTATTCCAGAATTTCATTACCAAAGCAGCAGTGGTCTGTACAAAAATAAAGTTGTTACAGATTTTTTTTTCTTATGGTTAAGAACTCTCTCAGAATCAGTATTGCATGAAATACAGACAGTCCCAAGGATATTAATTACATTTTATTTTGTTACCAGGGATTGCAATCCAATTGAGAGGAAATTCTGCATCTGTTGGACAGACTATTGGTGCACTAACACATTCTCCTTCAACGACCATGCCAGTGTCTGTAACAGGAAACAGCTTTTCAACAGCTGCCACCAACACTGGACTGATCCCATACACAACTGTAAAAACTGTCACAAGCTCTTCTACCCAGCTTGGTACTCACAGCTCTCCACTCCATGGTATACCCTCCGTATCTGTTATCTCTCAAACAAGCTGCTCTAGATCTACTGCTCCCACCTCGCTAACAGGAAACATGAACAAGAGGGACTTCAGCATCTTTGCAGGTGCATCATCCCACAGCTCTCCCAGTGAAGTAACCAGTGCTACCGGGAGTGCAGTTCAAGTTCCTACTCTTAACCCTAAATCCCTAAATGTCAAAAGCAGTGTTCCCGAGGATAACACAGCTTTGTTTTCTCATCTTGCCACTAATAAAACTCAAACCATCTTTTCCTCTACACCAACCACCTGCACTCCATTGAACACCTCCACTACTAGCACAGTTCAGCAGAGGGTAATCATCAACACGTCAACACACCTCACTGCTGGCACACAGATCTTCCTGAACAATGCACGCTTCGTAGTTCCTCCCCAGGGTTTGGGTCCAGGCAGCCACGTACTTATCATCTCGAGTCCTGCAACACAAGTGCCTACCACCACTCCTGTTAGCACTAGGTCATTGGTAGCTCCCAAAGGGGCAAGCCCTACCATCGTTACACCTCGGGCGTCGGTTTTACCCCAGTCTACAGCCAGATTGCCCGGTGTTCCACCTGTAAGTTCTCCTTTTGTAGCTTGCACGCCTGCTGTTGGTCCACCTTTGATGGGAAGCACTCCACATGTCGCACCTTTCAGACCTACAGGAACACCTAGCTTGGGTTCAACACTGACACCCAGCAAAACAAATGTAGTATCAGCCCTTCCTAGGTTTCCATTTGATCATGCAGGTAACTTTAGATTACCTCCTGTATGCACATCCACTTTGGTCTCCCCCCCACCAAGGCTGGGCTGTGTACCCACTGTAGTTTCCCCAGTAAAATCTAGTGCCCCTGCTCTTGGTTCAGCACCAGCTATAATCAAGGTAGCTCCTGGTAAGGCCACACAAGCTAAATCATCATCCACCATATCATCTGCTATATCAACTGCTTTGCCCAAATTGTCAGGGGCTTTATCATCCTTACCTGTTCTACCCAGCTCATCAACGGGTGCTTTGTGTAGCCCTGTCATGCCAGTTTATGTACCTCCCTCCTCAGTTGTTTCAATATTAACAGACACACCAGCCTTGCATAGTTATCTTCCTAGCCAGCCAATGGCTTCTGAGACAACTACTGGACCCTCAGTACAGCCAGAGCAGACGGAAGCTAAAGTTGCTACACCCTCAAGTGGTCCTACACAGGGTTTAGTGCAGACTGGACCAGGAAATACTTTACTTCAAGAACAGGTTGTGCAGCCAGTGCTTTCTGGTACAAGGACACATGTACTGCCAACAATGTCTGTCCCACCAACCCTGAGTGCAGCATCCAGGATGCAAGCACTGCCCGTTGCTACTGTCTCACCAGTTGGAAGCACTGTCAGCCTCTTTGAAATGGCACCTGTGGTAGCAGCTCCACCAACAAGCATCACTGTAATGAGTCCAGCTCAACCAATCACATCACTGTCAACAAAGTCCACCATTCATCCACCTGTCATACTGACCAATCCAGCGCTTAGAAAGGACTCTTTGCAGACCTCAGCCTTGGATACGTGTGCCAGTGTACCATCTAAGCTTCTCATTAGTCCAGATGGTGCTGTTTTGAGCACTGTTCAGTGCAGGGGTATTCCAACAGAGCTGACTGCCTGCCCCAATCCGCTTAATGCACTGATGGTTTCCTCCAATAGTTCCAGTGGAGCACTACAAACACATGATTCCACTTTACAGCCTTCTCAAGCAGAGTGAACTATCAAAACAACATTGACTCTGCTACATGAGAGTCCAGATACAATTTTCCACCTGCTTAGTTTTGACAGGACTAGTGATGCATCCAGCAATATTTTGATTCATCTTACAATTTGGGCAGAGTTTAACCTCTGGTTACATAATCTTTTCATATGAATTTGTGTTCTCACACATACTGAAACTGTATACTGTGATGGGTTTCTTATGTAGAAACTGAGATTTTCTTGACATGAATGTTGCAATCATTTAGAGATTGTTGGCCAGTAAATTACAACAAACAGGCAAAGTTGGAAAGTATATAAAATTAATTTCAAGCTGAGCGTTTTGCTGTTTTTATGTTGTAAATACTGCCTATTTGTTGGTTTGATATTCATTATCACTTGTTGCTCTGCTTGATCTGTCATCTGCTTATAAATGTCTTTTTGAGTTTTGTTTTTTTTCAGAGTACCAGTTTGAAAACCACATTTTAATTTTTCTAGAAAAATAATCTTATAGGTGAATTTTTACTATGTTTGAGTCCATGTAAATGTTTTAGAGTCACATTTATTTATTTTTACCATATAGATTTTTCAAAATATATTTACTAGGTACATTTTCATTTAACAATAGTGGACATTTCTGCACGGAAATAAACAATGCGACTGTCCCAAACAAGCGTTGTGAAATCATGTTTTTTGTGATGAATTTTGTTTATTCGCGTGTAAAGCAGTTTTTACAAAGCAAAGATACAATAGTTGATTTTGTGTTTAGCTGTGATGCATTATGTTGACAACAATATAAACTTTCATTAACAACAGTTTAGGTTTCAATGTTGGCCTTTTTCCATTTCTGTGTAGAAGTCTTGACAGTCTCCCTCTCAGGGTGAATAGGGAGGTGGCAGTTCTGAAGAAATCTTTTCATAGGCTGGAGGAGCATTGGGAATCTAAAGAAGAGCACAACAGAAACATGAATATTTGTTTTCTTGCTAAGATTCATTTAAATGGTTACTTTTGTTACATCAAATTTAAAAAGTTCACATATTGCACAGAATTGCAGACAGATGTGACTCGATTTTATCAGTTTTTCTTTTTCACACAAATATAATTATTAACGCCTTTGCCGAACCTGGTGACAAAATAATCTCCCTTAGGCGCTGCTTTGGCTTCACATGCTCTCTGCTGCTCAGAACTCAGTTTTCTGCTGAACAAGTGCTCTCTGTAATGAACGTCAGTAAGTTGTTGACTTCTGTACACAAATATCTAAACTGCTGTATGATCTAAGAAGAATTTGTACCACTTTCCAGACATTCTGTTCAAAAGTTACGTAGTATTCCTTCTATTAAAGATTGAAGAATTTAGCCAGTTCAGACACAAGGTCAACTGTTCATCCCTCACCATAGATCGGAAGCTGCCAAAGTCAGTGAGAGGCATTTTGTTCTCTGCTGGGGCTCCGGCTTCAGAGTGCTGGCCTCCTGTATAACCTGGTGATCCAGATCTGGGGCTCTGCAAAAAAATATATATATATATAGTTACAAAAATCATCACAAACTGAGAAAACAGAGTGAAAAGGGAATGCCTCACCCTGATTATTCTGTAGCCACTTCTCTTCTTGAAGTACCAGCAGCCCAGGATGAAGAGGCCTGCAAGGATGACCACCAGGAGAGCAATGCCCACAGCCCTGAGATACATAACACACTAGTTAGGCCTTTATCAACTTTGGGGTATCATGCCTACAGTTTTCAACACAAATGTGCTGGAGATTCCTAAAGGAAAACCTGTAAACCAGAGTTCAAAAAGCTATAAGTTACACTTATATCTGTGTAAGACTACAAGATATTTATTTCTTTTATCTTTGATTACAAAAGAAAATAAGCTGCTCACTCCTCAGCTCGGATGTTTCCTCGTCGGCCGCTGGTAAAATAGATGTTGAAGTCTCCTCGAGGCATCTCACTGGTGCGATTGCACAACATCAAGCTGAAAGTCAAAAGAAAACTACTTTAGGATTCATATAAATACTTTAATACAGACAATAAATTAAACAGAGGAAAATATTCACTGTCAAACAGGAAGATCCACAAACAGCAGACAAATGTAATCAAACTATTTTATTGAAATTGAAATGACCATTGTTATTTAATAATTATTATTTTTATTATATTGCATTATTATTATTTATTTTGTGGATTCTTAATCTGGGACCTGAGTCTAAATTTTGTACCCCAAACCAAAGCTGGTATGTCAATAAAAAAATCCTTGAATCCTTAGTTTAGGCACATATATTTTGGTAATAAATAACCCTAATCTTATTTTTCTGGTAGAGATGATGCATTTGGTCACTAATCTCTGCTTTAGCAAAGAATACAAATTGGTAATAAACAAATGGCTAAAGTAAAAAGATACCAGTCATAAAAAGTGCTTTTAGTCAGCATAAATGTTGCTAAACTGAACTCAGCCTTTTTTAACTATTGCAATTTTCCAGTTGAGTGTTAAAAATCCTTTCAGTATCCTTTACCTAATAACTGTCTACTAGCTTTCCTGAAGATAAAAGCAAAGCAAAAAGACGATTTTCTTACCAAATTTAAAATGAGATGACAGAGAAAGAACTTCCTCAGACCTGGGCTCTAAAGCTCTAAAGTTATTTCACTCCTCAAATGTTTTCCCTCACTGAGGCAGAGCAGAGTGGGGCAAAAAAAGCCCTCATGATCGTCACGGGTTTGAGACTCATGGTTAAATCCATTGAAGCAAAGTAATTACCGTGAAACCCCGCAGCTTTAAACGCAACATTTCTGTCCACTCGTGAAACTGCAAAAATGTCAGCTGCTGGCCTTTCATGTGCAGGATGATGTGTGTGTGCGTGTGTGTGCATGCATTTGCATGTTTAGAAGAACTCCTGGAAAATCAGTTCATTCCTATTGACCAGGCAAACAACACTCTGCAAACTGTAGGAAAAAAAACAAATATGATAAAACACAAAAGTAGCTAATCTACAATTACAATTCTACTAAAGTTTTCTCCTGAAACTGGTGCACTTTACTTTTAAATTGCAAACCATACCTACATATAGAAATGTTTTAGAGCCAAACAAAGATGCAGACTTAATGAGGGTTTTGTAATACTGGTTTCAATCTGGTAAAACATTATGAACTTCTATAGCAGTCACAAAAAGAAACTGGGAGTCATGCATACGTATTTACATTTATGGAAATATAATTGGACACGTTATTTGTAGAAAAAGGAATAAGACTAAGTAATTTTGCTCTTTTCATGACACACTTGGTACACATTTCTATGTGATCTAAACTTTCACTGGATATTAGACAAAGTTATGAAATATATTGCAGAATTCTTTGGACTGATGTGCAGCTCTACTAGTCCAGACAAATATTCTAAAAATGGTAAATGAGAATGGGACTGTTTCTATTCTTGTTTGTTTAAAAGTGCCTCCTCAAACATCACATCACAAAAAAAACAAACAAAACAATAATAATGAACACAATATTCTAAAAGTGGTGAAGAGCCTGAGATCAGCAACAAAACCCCCTCAGAAATGTCTCTTTCAAACGCCTGCAGTCGTTCATGTGAAACCACAAGGGGTGACTGATAGAAAATCAAGTCCAGCTAAGAGGATTAATCCCTGCTTCTTTCACTCCACTTGTCTAAGTGTCCTCGGGGACAATCCTGAAACCTGAATCCTGTTAATTTAGCTCCCAAATATCACCTTGAGAGTTCCACAAAAGTTTATAGACTAGTGAAAAGTGGAGAAACAGAAAAAAGACTGCATATACAGTGGGTTGCAAAAGTATTCATACCCCTTGAACTTTTCCATATGTTGTCACATTACAACCACAAACATAAATAT